>CABHPR010143161.1:21786-65723 GCA_902168415.1 Peromyscus melanophrys
GTGTGTGTGTGTGTGTGTGTGTGTGTGTGTGTGTGTGTGTGTGTGTGAATATGGGCACGCACATGAAACATTTGCATGTATGGAGGTCAGAGGACAACTTCATGTTGGTCTTCTCCTTTCATCTTAAGACAGAGTTTCTTTAGTGTTCTTCTACTGCATATGGTAGAGGCACTGGCTTTGGGAATTCTCTTCTCTCTACCTTCCATTTTCCTATAAAAGCATGGGGATGTTATATGCCCAGCTTTTATATGGACCCTGGAGATTGAGCTTGGGTCATCACGCTTATGCATCCAACACTTTTACCAGCCAAGCCCTCTTCTTAGCTCCCTAATATCTTTCTTACAGGAACTTATTCATGTACCTTTGATGTTTCATCTTATTAATTCTTATGGTATTTTATAAAACTATTACATTGGAATCTTGAAAGTAGAATCTTTGCCATAGAAATCTTGCACAGTACTGAGAAATACAATTTTGTGCAGCAAAATGTGTAGTTTTATAACCATGGAAACAGTCTTACTAATTTCATATATATTTAATGAAAGCTAATAATGGAGAGTAAAAACATTGTTTTCCTAAATCTACCCAAAGGATAACTCTATCTAAATATCTTTAAATGTATACCCAAGCTATATATAAGGCAGGAACCCTCTTAATTCTATAAATATATTCTATTTTCTATTTATACATAGACATTGGGAACATTTGAAGCAGGCTAGCTTAAAAGCTATATCATTTCAGAAGAACTTGGACAAGGAGCTGGGTAGCAGTCTCTATTGCACTGAGGACCATTTGGATGTTTTACTGACTGAATATGTGTGGCAAATGGGGCCTGGATATGTGAAAGAAAAAATAGTTAATACCATCTGATAAACGAGACTAACATGGAAGTGAAGTTACCTTCCAGTGTGGCAGTTTACTGGCAGCTGAGTGGTGACTCAGTCCGCCACAGGGTTAAAATGAACCAAAGCAGAAGTAGTGTGTGGAGAGTGGAAGGGTGGGTGCTCTGTTTTCCACTGCAATGACAAATGTGCTCCCCACAGCCACGTCAGTTGTGATCCCTGCATAAATGTATCAGAAGCCAGATGATTCCCCTTACTCAAAAATCTGGCAACTTTCCAGTCAGAGAAACTTCTAGAGCATCACACGAGCACTTTAATATCACAAGGTATTCTCACATAAGAGTTTGCAGTAAAGACATATACACAGCAAAATAGTTAAGACTTTTGAAAGTGGGGATTTTTTTTTTTTTTGCATACATCTAACAGCCTCAGGTTTAGCAGCTCACTCAGCTTGTTTTTCTACAAATTCCATAAAAGAGACAACACAGCCTCTTAAAAAACGCCTTCCTTTTCCACCCTTTCTGCTTGTAGCCATGAGCCTTAATCTGGTTTTTCTTGATTTCATTTGGCAAAGGATATAAGGCAGTTCAAGCTCTTGACAGACCTGGGGACACGGGGAGAGTATTACACAGAAAGATGAAAGTTGCAGTCCCGATTTCAGCTCTTGGGGGCAGGCACATTTCACTCACAGTATGTGGGGTAAACAACAGGCATTTAGAGAACACTCCGATCTGTGACCGACTCTATGTGGGAAGGTTACTCACACTTCAGTTCTATGCCAATATGACGCAGAATTTTATTCTTCCAAATAATCTTGCAATATAACTGTTTTGTGATAAGGAAATTGAAACTAAGGGGTGACGTGACAAATTCAGGCCACTTCCTCCTTCTCCTCCTCCTTTGTGCTTATACTCTCCATATACAGGAATATCTCAAATCCACCCTTCAGAGCACCTACTCCGTTGGGAGTTACCTTCTTGCCAAGGGGAGGGATAAAGTTGCTATGAAAGTTAAGGCAAGTTTCTCAAGTTGTGTAGCTCAGTTTCTCGGTGCCTTTGACTTTGCCCTGCATGAAACTAGGATGACAAACAGCAGCATGAAAACCTCACTCCCCGTATATTTGAGATGATTTCTAGACACAATATTCCAAAAAGCTCATGTATCGGATTTTTTTCACACATTTTTTACTCGCTGTCAGACAAGACTTTAGCTTTTACTCCCAGAAGAAACCAGCCCAGGGCATACTGCGTGAAAGAACTCTCCATGAACACACTGATGCTCATGGAAATTAGGATGCCATCTTCAGAAATGTCTTCTCCCATAAAACGTTGTGACCTCCTGGCTGAACTCCTAAGCAATTTTCAAAAACAATGAAAGGTATTTTTCTCCTCAAAAAGATTTTCTCCTGCAATTAGAAGGCAATGCCCAAAGGCTATAAGCAGACTTTACGTGCGTGACAGCTTCCCTACTTAATTATTCTGTAACTATAGGAAGAAAAGTATATCATCAGTGTTTAATGGGGAAAACTAAAGCTATCCTGAGACTCACAAGCAGAACAGAATAAGCTACAAGATGCCTAGAAGGGTTGAAACAGAACAGAGGTACCAATGGTAGGTAGCACTGTGTAAAACTCAGAGACATCAGGAAGCCTGGAGTCATCACTGAATCCCCACACTGTGCTTCCACAAGCTGCTGCTATGACTCTACCCAGGACCCTCCACTCTACCCAGATTCTTATCCAAGACTGCATTTGTGTAGATGAGAGGAGAGAGTTCTTGAGTCCATGTTTCTCTCTTGCTGTGACTATTTAGCACATCCAAGCCCCAACCTACTAGTAAGGAATTCAGGGAGCAACAGGAGGTAGCACCAAATGTTCTCAGTAGTAGTCTACTTGAGAGGCTGGTATTCTGCTCTCCTACCCTACAGGAAGGGACCGCCTGTCCTCAGTTGGAAACTAACATGTTCATTGTTAATATCCACAACTTGCAGCCAACCAAATGTGTATCTTTACAGCATTTCTTATCATGTACCTGATTTCACAAATACAACATTCCTTTGTATATTTGCCTAAAACCCTGAAAAACTTTCCAATTAAATAGTGATGATGACAATGACTGTGCTCTCTGGGTTTCTGACATTTTGCAAATCCTTCCCGTTTCTTCCTGAAAGCAGGGTAACAAGAAAAGATGCCATGCCATCTCTATCCTCTTTAAACTTTCATCTTGTCCTCATCCTAATCAAGGATGGTCATCGTATAGAAGCTAAAGATGAACAAAGTTGGCAGAGTCTCATATTCAGGTTGGAAAAGTGCCATCCAGAGCCAGTGGACTTCACCTTTCTCTGATTATCCAGTTATTCACTGAGGCAAATGTCAGAGCAGCTGAGGGATGGCCATGGCTTATTGACAGAGAAATCAATCTCCTATTTTTCATAGTCTTGATCCTTCCATGATATTACTTAGGAACCATTTTTCAAAAGTAGGAACCTCTTCTATTTCTGATTTCTTTGTGCTGGTTCTCAGCTCCCATCTATAAGGAGATAGCTACCCTTGTTTTTCTTCCTATTATCAAAGTAAGTATAGAAAGACACACTCCACAATGATTTGTTGGTGGATATCTAGCACTCCATTTATTCTTTATGCTCCCAAATCTACAAAGAGAACCCTTGTCCTGTCCCTGTGTTCTGCCTAAACAATTTATTCTGATCACAAAAAAAATTAGCTTTCACCTGCCTACAATTCATTTCAAACAGCAATGTTGATGAACTTCAGTCCATGACTTATAGTTTACATTGTATGTGACTCAAACACTGAAAGAAGCCAGGCTTGAAGCAATTGAAACACAGTCGAGGCAAGAAGGCTTGATTTCACCCTTTTGTATCTGGATAATTCATCCACATCTTGAATCTCCACTATATTGTTCCCTACATCATTTCCAAAGGTGGAATCAACTAGACCACATGTTACTCCATCTTGGATTATATTGAAATACTTTGTGCAAGTTTCCTGTTGCCATTATCAAGTTAAGGATCCAGTGCAACTGTCGTGTGAACATACACGATTCAACATTTATTCAAAACCTTGGCTAAACCAAATCACATCCTCGGTTCCCATCACTCAGAGGGAATGGTACACTCAAGATAATGGGAAGGTCGCATCACATTGTATCAACACAGTACTATCAATGCTTCTCATAAATGAGAAAAATACAAGCCACATGACAATGTAGATCAACACTTCAGGTATTGTCGTCAGTGGATATTTAGATAGAATTCACATTGCCTAAATATTGTAATAACCCAGTATTCTGGAAGCCAAAGGCAATAAAGCATGTGCCAGTGCCATTCGAAAGACAATGCTCATGTCAACCAAGACCATTTCTGTTCAAGTCCTATGCATATTGATCCATGTCGATAGAGTCCTATAATGGTACAAACAGAAAACAGACTTCTGACCTGTCTGACTTTCTAAGACTAAAAGTCTCTGTCATTAGCATCTCATGGAAACACACAGACATTCTAGATCCTCCTTTGTAATTGTCAGGGCTGACTCTAGGAGCAATAGTCCCTGTAATTCTAAGTCTGCCTCATGTTATCCACTTTAGAGACCCAGCATATATATCTCATATCATTGTCCCCATAAAGCTTTTCTCCTACACCATGTAAAATCTACTCTATAACCATTTAAACCTCTAATGTTGAAAGTATCTTTGCATGATTCCCCCTATACCCCAAAGATAGTTGCACAGACAAGCAACTAAAATGAGATTTCTTCAGGCAGCTAGCAGGTAGGATCCTGCAGCAGGGAAACAAAATCAAGGCTCTCCTGAGAGAGCCATGGAATCACACTGTGCATACAATGGTCAAATCTACCTGAGAAATGACCAGCCTGAAGTTAGAAATAAAGCTCTAGAAAAATTGCAGCTCAAATGGACCTGTTTCTCTCTCCCACACGACTGGTATTCCTTAAATGTTACACAGCTTGTTGACACTCTAAAATCTCACCATAGTGCAGGCTGGAAGAAAGGAAACGTTTGTCAGAGTTATGTAAATAGACAGTTGGGTCTGAACTCCTTCTGTGTAAAGGTCAAACCAGGCATATCTGCATTCCTTCTGATTAACCAGACAAGTTAATATAAGCACATGATCCACCATCTTAACAGAGAGTTTACCATGACAAGCAGAGTGTCATTTATTATACTGCCTTCAGATAAATCCACTCAAATGTACCTCATTACAGGGTATGCTTTGTCCAGAGGCTTCGTCAGCCAAGTGCTATGAAGAAAAGCATCAGTAATTGGTTGAAATGTGGCAGGTACACAGTCTTTCCAGTAAAGAAGTCCCCACTAATGACGTTTCACACAACAATGGATCTGTTACTAAAACTTTTGATCAAATATCAAAATTATGTGAAGCCAAGAGTTAGCAATGGAAATATTACACCCTGTTCACTGTTGTGTCCTTTCATTTAATGAGTGAATACCTCTGGGATTTAGAATGAGGTTGCTGATGTGCCTACATGTGGCTTCAGTACCCCATGTGGCTTCAGTACCCCAGATACAACTATAAATAAACACAGAAGGAGAGGGAACTCCAAGTGGTGGGACAAGCAGAGAACTACATCCTAGGATATTTTCATTAGCTCCTTTATTTTCCCTTTCACCATGGGTGAGGTTTGTGAACCTAAGGATGATTGTCTTCATAAGATATGCGTGATTCAGAAGGTAGCAGGAACTGATCCAAAGAACTTCACACACAACAGGAAAAGACAAGGGAGAGACAAAGATTGAGGAGTAATGTTTAGAATTGTCGAGCAAGAATAGGCAGGAAAGAGGAAATTGTGTCTTTCTACACCCACAGGCACTCCCACTCAGTTTTCTGCTTGCCATTGGACACTAGCACACAGTTTTAAGTAAATCTTCTCACTCTACGAACTCATGTACACAAAAGTGATACAGCACTTCTTGTCTCAGAGTACAATGTCATGAAAGATTCTTCAATGTTGTGGAACTGATCATAGAAAGCACCTTGGGAAACTGAGGCATGTATCAAGAGAACATCACTAAATAAGTAGTGAGATTAGCTCCAAGCCAGATATCCATGAGTTAGGTGGCAAGGGAAACATAAATGAAGGCAAACAGTACCTATTGTAGTGATAAATTCAGTGACCTAGGACAGGGTAAGAGCTGAAGGTGGAGGCAGATAAGGAGCAAGAAATTATACCTTTAGGTCCAATCTACCATTCTGATGTGCCAGTAAAAAGCAGAGCATCACCTCATGCCATACCCAGGCTATTCATTCCCACTCCACTCAGGTGAGTCCACTTTTGTTATCATTCTAGGTTCCAGAGGAGCCACTCCGTTTGTGGGGGAAAAAAAAGCTCAAAAGGACTTTTTCTGTTTATTTTTGCAACCAAGTCATCACACTCACCCTTCAAATGCCTCCAGATGAACACTCCTGTCAGTGTACTTGACATTAACTAGATTGATTGCATCAGGACGGAAATCAGCCGCACGATAAGTGATGATGTCTTCCCTGCTCTGGAGGGGGCAGGGACTTGGCCGTGTCCTATTCAGACTTTAGAGCATAGTCAGTACGAGAGAACAACAAAACTAGTACACTTTACTACCACAGTCCCCTTTCACAGCAGGGATAGACGATGACCCACTTGACAACCAACACTGCCAATGAATTCAAACTGAGTCACACCATAATTACACATCCCATTTGATTACAATTACTCTACTTAAAAGTCTCAAAAGCTCCCCAGATGTCTTACAGCTTCATAGCAACAGATTACTTCCCATATTGTTTAATCAAGTATTTATTAAGACTGTTTTGTGCTCATGCTGGGAAACAGACTTAACCATAATCTCTGATTTTAGGGATTCCATATTTTTTTTCTGGCAGGAGTATGTAAACACCTATGAACTAATTCATAAAGGGTCAAAGATTACAGTATATGAAACAGTGTTACTAGGGAGAACTTAGCAGACACAATTAGATAAATAGGATTCACAGCATTTCATAAGCTTTTAATTGAAAGGTGAGTGAAATAAAGAAGAGAAGGGTCAGGTCACTGGTATTTTATCAGGAAAAAATAAAAGGACTTCTAACAGAGGATAAGTGATTTCAAAATACTGTGGTGCATACAGAAGCCTGATTCAAAGCTTCCCTGTGAGGGGGCATCAGCTCTATTTGATCTTATGCTTCACCTACCTTGAGGCTCCTTGTGGGTATGGGAGACCACAGACAACTATTACTGTGTGGCCTGCATCTAAATAAGCCCTTAGATTTATAGTTTATTAAACTTGTATGATTCTCTCTATTGCACACTGATTGAAGATTTGGGATTATGGGTAGACTGGAGGATTTTACATGTGTTTCTAATGCCAATTCTGCATAGAAAGACCCTGTCCAGTGTTCAGCTATACACCTGTTTATTTAGATACAGAAACAATCCTTTTGTGATCTTAATTGTCGGATGTACTTTCCTTGGCTAATTTCTATCTCCCACTTCAAGAAAAAGGTAGAAACGTTATTATTACTCAGAGTTCCATAAATCTTTAGAACCAATTTGTATGGAAACAACATTGATCCTCTTGCCTCAGCCACTGAAAAATAATTTTTATTTAACGTTGGTTACATCATTACTCATGGTGCTATATTATCTATGAATACTGGCTTCATACAACACTCAGGTTATTACTGTGTCTCACTGATGATGAACATAAATTCAGGTCTTAGCCGGGTGTTGGTGGCGCACGCCTTTAATCCCAGCACTCGGGAGGCAGAGCAGGTGGATCTCTGTGAGTTCAAGGCCAGCCTGGGGTACCAAGTGAGCTCCAGGGAAGGCGCAAAGCTACACAGAGAAACCCTGTCTCGAAAAAACCAATAAATAAATAAATAAATAAACAAATAAATAAATAAATAAATAAATAAATAAATAAATAAATAAATAAATAAATTCAGGTCTTACCCAAAGTATATGGGAAATGTAAATAACTCATTATCCATTCTCGTTGAACTTACAGTTTACAAATTAATAGGGTGACTGTAGAACAACACATATCCCAACCATGCTTTCTTGAATTCTCTATGGAAAATCCACCTTCCAAATCTCACCATTATACACATGAGTGAAGGAAGAAGAGCCGTCCATTCACATATAAATGTACTCATTGTCCAACATTTCATGAGACTGATCCATGTCTCCTCATGGATAAGTAACAGTTAAGAGATGACATCTAAGCCAAAATGCATTCTGGTCATAGGAAATAATGGTGCCAAAATTCTCAGCTGGAAACGAAGAAAATAAGTTTATGTACCCCCATGGGACAGCCTGACATTGCACAAAGTGAAAAAATGGACAAGCTAATTACCACGGGAGCCAGGGCTGTGGAACCATTGTCTCTGCCACTCCCACCACCATTAGCCAGGTGGTATAATTGTGTGAGCACCTCAGTGGGGACTTTGATAGGAAATACACACACACCCACAGGCACATGTGCACATACACACACAATGGGATGTGTACAGGGCTCAGGCTAAAGGGTCATCATTGGAGCCATTGTATCTGGTGTGAATAAGAATCATTTGAAAACACCATCTTTCTAAGGGCCGTACCTCAGGCAAGTACATAAACGATATTCTGAATTGGGCTATGAGACGCAATCATTTTGCTAATGAACTGCCTTCCAGGAACTTAGGTTTAAGCCTCAGAGTCTTAGAAAAACACCCTCTGTACTGATTAATATGGTATTGCCATCCATAACCAATAACAGACACCAGAAGACTCACGGTATGTTGAATGAGAATGGTCTTTCTAGGGACCAGGGCCCCCTACAACCTGCTCTGAGCTCAGAGCTTTTATGTAAATGGTGGTATAGGCTCCAGCCTATCTCACCCACTGGAGGAAGACTTAGCAAGATTCTTTCAGAAAAGGGAACTCTGAGGACCAGGATTTGGGGTAAGGTCCTCACTTTCTCAACTTTGGACAAGTCAATGCCATTGTTAACACGAGATTAAGACAAATTGAAACCTTAGCATGTAATTCAAGATAAACATTAAAGCACACAGAACTGAATCAAGCGCCAAACCATTCCTACGTGATACAGTCTAGGGAAAATGAAAACCCACTCTCTTCCCTTCTTCCATTTGCTTTCCTATTCATACTCATTCAGAACACAGATGACACTGACCTTTGGACCAGCCCCACCTTCCTGACCGAGTAGAAACTAGTCAGTCCTACGTGAAATTATAATTTTATCCAATTGGACATAGGTCTGATACAGGGTTTGTGGTGTGTGAGATTCACACAACTGTGAGAACTTTCTTCAAGAAAGATGATTTTAGAATATCAAAATAAAAAATTAAGTAGAAAAATGAATACTCATTGGTAATGAGAAAAGTCAAAACATAAAACATTTGAAAAGTCGATATGCAACTTTATGCACAGCCATACTTCCTATTTATAGCACTACTTGATGGGTCTATTTCCTAAAAACACAAGAGTTATTAAATTTTCATTTGTTCTGTCTTCAGTTTAAAAAAACATATATATGATGGGTATGCAATTACATACACTGCATTTTCAATTACTCCCAGGAAAGAAAACTTCTGTACTGACAAAGTGTTGATGAGAACCCAGTCCTCCACTTACAACAATCTCACACAGCTAATAACCAACTTCAGCCTCACACATTCACATTTCATCTACTTCCAGTGCCCACATATTTTTATCCACAATGTGATGTGACCTCTGGACCTTTGCTTCTTTGTCATGACACTGGCTGAATATACACTGTGGTGGAGGGTTGGTAGTAATATAGAAATACAATATTTCATTACAATGGCCAAAATATAACTGGATACATGAAATTCTAGTCCACCTACCTAACTATAGCCCAATAATCTCAAATTTAGTTCTATTCCCTGTATATATTTCTCTTAACACAATTTCAAATGCTCATGGCTGTATTAATCCAACTAATATGAGAGTAACATGAAGTGAAAAAGTCTTAACCATAACTCATTCAAGTCACAATAACTTACTATAAATTTTACAAGACCGTATCAACCATGTGCACACAATGTCAAACCTCTTCTCTGCATATTGGGCTACAGTCAGGTGTCACATAATGTTTTGGTCAGTGATAAGTTACATGTATAGTGATCCCATAAGATTAGAATGAATTTGAGAAAGTTCTGTCACCTAGTGACATCAGAGCCATCATAATATCATAATTGTGATGCGTAGGTCACATGCTGGTAGTGATGCCCATGCAGACAAACCTGTTACACTTCAAGTCATGCCAAACAACAGCATGTGCTATCAGTAAAGTACATAATACTTAATGATTTTAATAAACAGGCATATTGCTAGTTTATGTTCTCTGGATTGTAGATTTACTGATTATGTGATTTATAAAGAAACATTTTTTTGTTGAGAAGCATGCTGTGTTAGCCACACGGCAGCCTCAGACATCTGATATTTACCATGTCTCCTCACTGCATCAAGAGGCCACACTGAGGGGATTTCTGGTACCATCTGGGTTTCCCTATGATGTTGGGACAATGATGGGAACACCTAAGAGTGCATTTTTCAGAATGTCATCAAGTGACAGGTTAAATGTGATCCCACAAAAGCAAAGCCTCCAGAAGCTCCAGTTCTATTCTCCTGATTGTGGAGGTGGCCACCTCTACCTCTAAGACAAACAATATTTTGGAATAAAGACAATAAGGGCATGAAATTTTAAAATTTTAGATCCATAAACTGATAGAAAATGCTAATGGTTGATAACAGTATGATGTCATATATATTGACATCTACCATTTACGTTTCATGATTGTGTACTTAGTCACTTTATATGAAAAGTCTAAAGTAGGAAGCCATGCTTCTTGATGTAGTTGGAAGGTTTCTCTGGTCCTGCCCGGCCCCACAGTCCTGCAGCTGCTTATAAAATAATCACTCAGAGGTTTAATATTATTTACAAACTATATGGTCTATGGCAGGCCTCTTGCTAGCTCGCTCTTATGTCTTAAATTAAGCCATTTCTATTAACCTACGTTTTGCCACGTGTTCCATGGCTTACCAGTCTGCTGGCATGTTGTTCCTTGGTTGACAGGCTGGCTTCTCTCTCCGGAGTCCACCTTTCTCTTTCTTGTCTCTCTCCTTGGATTTCTCACCTGCCTCTAAGCTGCCTTGCCATAGGCCAAAGCAGCTTATTTATTAACCAATGGGAACAACATATATTCATAGCATCTAGAAGGACATCCCCCAGCATCTTTCTAATGTCTCCAGTTGAATTTTTGTAAATCGATCATGCTCCAGTAGAAGGCTACACATCCAAAAATGTATGGTCAGCAGAAATTGGACTTGATGGCTTATACACAAGGAAAGAGAACACAAATTTGAGTGGGTAGGAAGGAGGGCTAGATCTAAGAGTAGATGAGGAAATGGGGTGAATATGAACAGGCACATTGTACAAAGTTCTTCAAGAATTGTGTTTTTAAGACAGCAGGCAGAGACCTGAGCAATTGGTAGAGACACTGCTTCTAGCAGCAGAAACAGAACTGCTGTGTGACCATCATCAACTCCCTCTTTATGATGTTCAATGTCGTTTTTAAACACAGGCTTCTTCTACAGAACCTCTATCCTTTCCAAACAATCATGGTTCGTTTCTTCTGATGAAATTATCATGAACTCTCTGTAGCCAAGAGAAGCCAACTTCCTTCTATTCTCCCTTTCTTTTCTAAACAAAATTATGTTATAAAATGAAAAAAAAGGTTTTACATATATAACTTCTTGCTCCATTTTTCTTTCTTTCAGAATCCTTCTCTGATTTTGTGTGTCAACCCTGGGTAGCTAATGCTGTAACAGCTTTACTAGTCATCTGTTTGTGTTATCTGCACTGTTGGTACCTGCTTCTCAAATGCTAAGCCTGATGGGATGCTTTTTAAAGAATGAACTCCGAGCCGGGCGGTGGTGGCGCACGCCTTTAATCCCAGCACTCAGGAGGCAGAGCCAGGTGGATCTCTGTGAGTTCAAGGCCAGCCTGGGCTACCAAGTGAGCTCCAGGAAAGGCGCAAAGCTACACAGAGAAACCCTGTCTCGAAAAACCAAAAAAAAAAAAAAAAAATGAACTCCATCAGTGGAAGATACTTGAGTCTAACTTTCCCCACTTGATTTGCAAAACCCATTCATAAGATGATAAAAATGGAAGTAATAATTTACACTGGAACAAACAGGCAGACAAAAACCCCCAGATGATAAAGAAAGGTCCATGTTGCCAAGAGCCACTGCCATTTATCCTTCAGGGAGGCTCAAAGACACAGTTACATAAAAGACACAAAAAGCATGGGGTACAGGCCTGCTGCCATTAGCCTTGAGTAAATGAGAGCAGAATGGAAAACAGAGCTTCTGGATAGGCCCAGCACAAACTCTTCTATGGAAGGGAGAGATGCTATGGGATGTCTTTCTGTATGCTGTGAATATGTGTGATTCCCATTAGGTAATAAATAAAGCTGTTTTGACCTATGCCAAGAAAGCTTACAGCCAGGCAGGAAATCCAAGCAGAGATACAAAGAGAAGAGCAGAGTCTATAGAGACAGGAGCCCACCACCCAAGGAGCAACGAGATGTCAGCAGACCAGTGACACCATGGACATGCGGTAAAGCATAGATTAATAGGAATGGGTTGAATTAAGTTGAAAGAGTTAGCTAGCAAGAAGCTGAAGCCATAGACCATACAGTTTGTAATTAATATAAGCCTCTGAATGATTATTTTATAAGTGGCTGTGGGAATGAAGGGCTGGGTAGGACCAGAGAAACTTCTGGCTACAGAGAAAATCTACTTGCATTGTCCTGTCTGTGTCTCCTGGCAGTTGTGTGTAGCTAAAGTTTTCCTGGTTCTGTTCAGCTCTTACTAGTCCAAAAAATAAAAGAAAGAAGGAAAGGTTTCTGGGCTACATGCTGCTTAGATAGAAACAGACCCACTGCCTCCCAGAGTCAGCAGACACCATGGCTCCCAGCACTGGCAGTGAATTATCTCCACCATGTTGAAAAGCTAAATTGGGTGGAGCTAACAGCCAAGACCTCTGTTTCAGTACTAGCTGCTGCAGTTTAAAACAATAGGTTCACAATAAGACAGATTGAGATGTAATAGTTTGCAATATGTATAAAAATGTATGTAGGCTTGAGAGAGAAAAAAAATACATGCACTTATATACAGTTATATGAAGAAATACATAGTTTTAAAAAATAAAATCTTTAAGGAGAAAGTAAAGGTAATATAAAAAATAAGTCACATAAAGATGGATATTACACAGAGAATCTGAACTGTGTTGTCTTTGATATTTTTGACTGCACAAAGATATTTGATTATAAAGACTGCTCAGTTAAACCAAAATGTATATTTTAAAGGTACCTTGACTTCAAAATTTGGATGTAAGGATATGGTGCTTGGAAAGGAGGCTCTGCTTTTGTTTCCACAGAAAGCAAGAGGCTATGAATTTGTTCCAGATTAAGATACATCAGGTTTGACCAGCCAAGACCCCCTGAAAGGTCTCTGATGACACCATGGCCCAGATGACACCATGGCCCAGATGATTCAACATCCAGAACAGTTTCAAAGCAACTGGCTCAGACAATACAGCCTCACGGACTACCCCATAATCCTAGAATTTTTTTTTTGTGTCCCCATAAGATGCAGCACCCTCATCCAACAGGAAGTAGTATGAGAAGCTACACCCGAATTCCCAAATATACCAAGCTGGCTTTGGAGATGGAACTGGCTCACTCCTCCTCTAAACCCAAGCATATTGCTAACAGAAAAGGTTGAGAGATTTTTTTTCTTAACATTTATTTTATTATGTATACAGTGTTCTGTCTGCATGTTTGCCTGTACACCAGAAGAGGGCATCAGATATCAGTATAGATGGTTGTTAGCCACCATGTGGTTGCTGGAATTGAACTCAGGACCTCTGGAAGAGCAGCCAGTGCTCTTAACCACTGAGCCATCTCTCCAGCCTGAGAGATTCTTTTTTCCCATATCAGAAGAGCCCTATGGTGTGAGACAGAGAAAAACCAATATTTTTATTTAAACCAGGTTGATTATAAATACAATCTCTTCCTAAAAAAAATGGAAGATAGGATATAGATATGATAGGATGAAAAGGTAGACTAATGAACCTACTTTTAAAGAGCAACTTGTTTAAAATGTTTTACATTGGTATAGATTTTAGTTTATTGATACAAATTTAAAGCTAATTTTGTTATACTGTATATATATTTTCACTCTTTTTTTCATTTTTCTTTATTAAGAAATTTTCTTACCACTCTACATACCACCCACAGATCCCACCTCCTCCCTCCTCCCACCCCCCAGCCCTCCCTCCCAAGCCACCCCACATCTCCACATCCCCCAAATCAAAGTCTCCCACAGGGAGTCAACAGAGTCCTGCGCAGTGAGCCTAGGCAAGTCCAAGCCCCTCCCCACTGCACCAAGGCTGCACAAGATGTCACACCACAGACACCGGGCTCCCAAAACCCTGCCCATGCACCAGGGACAGATCCCAATCCCCCTGCCTGGGTGCCCCTCAAACAGTTCGAGCCAAACAACCGTCTTCCATATCCAGATGGCCTAGTCCAGTCATGGGGGCTCCACAGCCACCAGTCCACAGTTCATGGGCTTCCACTAGTGTGGCCGGTCATCTCTGTGCATCTTCCCATCATGATCTCGACGTCCCTCACCTGCAGAATCCCTCTTCTCTCTCATGGATTGGATTCCCAGAGCTCAGCCTGGCACCTGGCTATGGATCTCTGCATCTGCCTCCATCAGTCACTGGACAAAGGCTCTACGATGATGGTTAGGGTTTTTACTAGACTGATCACCAGAGTAGACCAGTCCAGGCACCCTCTAGACCACTGCCAGCACTCCAAGGTGGGGTCATCCTTGTGGATTCCTGAGAGCTTCCCTGGCACCCTGCCTTTTCCTATTCCCATGATGTCCTCATCTATCATGGTATCTCCCTCCCTGCTCTCCCACTCTGTCCCTGTTCCAGCTCGACCCTCCCATTTCCCTATGTTCTCATGCCCCACTTCTTACCCTCTGCCACCCCCCCACACCCAGTCCACTCATGTAGATCTCATCAACTTCTCCTTCACAGGGTCATCCATGTGTCCCTCCTAGGGTCTTTCCCTGTTAGCTAGCCTCTCTGGAGTTGTGGGTTACAGTCTAGCTGTCCCTTCCCTTATATCTAGTATCCACTTATGAGTGAGTACATACTATGTTTGTCCTTCTGAGTCTGTGTTACCTCACTCAGAATGATATTTTCTAGCTCCATCCATTTGCCTGAAAATTTCATGATGCCATTGTTTTTTACTGCTGAGTAGTACTCCATTGTGTATATGTGCCACATTTTCTTTATCCATTCTTCAGTTGAGGGGCATCTAGGTTGTTTCCAGGTTCTTGCTATTACAAATAATGCTGATATGAACATAGTTGAGTATTTGTCCTTGTGGTAAGATTGAGCATTCCTTGGGTATATGCCCAAGAGTGGTATAGTTGGGTCTTGAGGAAGACTTATTCTCAATTTTCTGAGAAGCCACCATACTGATTTCCAAAGTGGCTGTACAAGTTTGCATTCCCACCAACAGTGGAGGAGCGTTACCCTTGCTCCACATCCTCTCCAACATTAGCTGTCTTCAGTGTTTTTTTTTTTAATCTTAGCCATTCTGACAGTTGTAAGATGGTATCTCAAAGTCATTTTGATTTGCATTTCCCTGATGACTAAGGATGTTGAGCAATTCCTTAAATGTCTTTCAGCCATTTGAGATTCTTCTGTTGAGAATTCTCTGTTAAGCTCTATAACCCAGTTTTTTAATTGGATTGTTCAGTATTTTGAAGTCTAGCTTTTTGAGTTCTTTATATATTTGGGAGATCAGTCCTTTGTCAGATGTGGGGTTGGTGAAGATCTTTTCCCATTCTGTAGGCTGTTGTTTTGTCTTATTGACCATGTCCTTTGCTCTACAAAAGCTTCTTAGTTTCAGGAGGTCCCATTTATTAATTGTTGCTCTCAGTGTCTGTGCTACTGATGTTATATTTAGGAAGTGGTCTCCTGTGCCAATTTTTTCAAGACTACTTCCTACTTTCTCCCCTATCATGTGCAGTGTAAATGGATTTATGTTGAGGCCTTTGATCCACTTGGACTTGAGTTTTGTGCATGGTGACAGTTATGGATCTATTTGCAATCTTCTGCATGTTGACATCCAGTTATTCCAGCACCATTTGTTGAAGATGCTTTCTTTTTTCCATGGTACTGTTTTGGCTTCTTTATCAAAACTCATATATTCATAGGTATGTGGATTAATGTCAGGGTCTTCAATTCAATTCCATTGGTCCACATGTTGTTTTTTATGCTAATACCAAGCTGTTTTTATTACTATAGCTCTATAGTAGGGCTTGAAGTCAGGGATTGTGATGCCTCCAGAGGTTATATTTCCACTCTTGTTTAAGATATTATGTTTATATAACTCATTTAAATTGTAATGTATAATTAAGAAATACAGATTAATAGTCTTCTATGACAGTCAAACATAGTCATGTTAAGTTTTCTAAGTATACATAGATCTAATTCAATTAGGTAGGTAATCTTCAGACACTTCAAAGACCTATAGAATATGGCATTTAAAATGTTTTAAAAATTTAGACTTTGTGGACAGTGAGATATGTCTGCTCCTGGCATCACCTATTTATTTCAGAGTGGAGGATGGGCATCGAAGACACTCTATATGGAGTTTATCTTCTTCTTGGCAAAAATAGCCATTTGGGCAAGAAACTGTTCTTGCCTGGACTGCTTGAAAAAAATGTATGTACTGGACATGCAGGACCCATAGGAAGGTGACCACTGAACTTTGCTTGGCAAAATGATCCTTCAGGTTCCTGCTTCGCAGAGGAAACTGCCAGATATTCTACAAAACACAGAGAGAAGTGACTGAAAGACTCTAGGCATGTGGGCTGAAGACAGATGCCCCAATTTTACAGAGGAACTTTGGATGACTGTCTAGGCTGCCAGCTGTCTCTGTCTACTCTCCAAGACTCCTAAAAGTTGCTTGCATCCTTCTCCTGTTTCTCAGGCAATATTGTATACTTCTGAGGTCTTTGATGTAGTTGAAGACTAGATAGTTATAATTTCCTTAGTTATGATAAAAGATAAGTTAGATATAAAACCTTAGACTCACAAATGTAGGATAGATAGAATATCTTCTTTAATTTTGCCAAATACAAATAGACTAGATATTATAAATAGACTAGAAACTGTAACTGTAATTCTTGCTTGATAATTGTTCTGTTGTATGTAATTTTATATGTTAAAGCTAAAACCTTCCCTTTTGAAAAAAAGAAAATGGGAAGTGCTGGGGATGCTGTGAATGTGTTGCTCTGATTGATTGATAAATAAAATCCTGATTGGCCAGTCACCAGGCAGGAAGTATAGTGTAGGCGGGATAAGGAGAGAGGAGAATTCTGGGAGGTGGAAGGCTGAGTCAGGAGATGCTGCCAGCCACCACCACCGCCGCCGCCACCACCACCACCATAAGAAGCAAGATGTAAGGTATCAGTAAGCCACAAGCCATGTGGCAACTTATAGATTAATAGAAATGGGTTAATTTAAGGTATAGGAACTATATAGCAAGAACCCTGAGTCATTAGGCTAAATAGTTTAAATAATATAAGAGACTGTGTGTCTAATTGGGTCTGAGCAGCTGCGGCCCTGAGCGGGACTGGAGAAAACTCCAATTACAGTTGTGATCAGTAAAATATCCCAGTAAAATGAGGCACTGGGAGAGAAATCCTCCCAAAGGAAGTTAAGTTTGAAAACAACAACAACAAGATGAGGCTGGCAGAGGCATCATGTGTGAACAGGGCTGTCATCAAAACAACAGAAAAGAGATCTTGATTGGAAAGGTTACCTGCCTTTCTCCTACCCTTGCTATCATGGTAGTATTTTCCCCACAATCACCTATGCAGGAGGGCTTCACACTTTTCAGCACAGGGAAGAAAAAATCTAACATACAAAGAACCCATGCACCAAGAAAAATATACATAAAGAAGAAGCAAGCTTTGTCATATATACTGAGAACTCACCAGGAAAGAAATAGTTCCATAAAACAGAAGAAAATTGCAACAAAACATTCTACCATATTGTTTCAGAATTTTTATGAAGCAATTATACCTTTAAAAGATCATAATAGGATGTGACAGCCAGGTGACAGAAGGAAATGAAACAGGTTTTAAAAACATCAAGGAAAAAGTCAAACAAAAATCATTATAGATATAGAAAAAAATTGGAAGAAATAAATAAATAAAATTAAAGATTAAAAAAGTAAAAGAAAAGAGGATGCTGTGAAAGACACATTTAAGTAGGTTTTTTATACATACAAAGTATTAAAATAAAAACATTATGTATCAGGCATGAAATAGAGTTCAGACATAGACAAAAAGTCCCTGAAAAAGAAAGCTCATTGAGTATGACAGCATGTATATTTTAAAGTTCAATAAAATTTCTATGGAATGAAAAACAGACCATCTGTACACTGAAAGTGCCTACTGGATTCTACCTATAAAGAAAGCAATATTTGACCAGTGATGCAAATATTTCAAGTTGCCTGATATATTGGACTTCTGTACAAAGTAACATTCAGCACAAGACTTGTAAGATGACTAAAATATGAAAACTAATATACCATCAAAGCATGTCCTAAATTAATGTTTATACCCATAGACAGTTATCACTCAGCCTTAATCAGAGAAACTACTTCTTCCAGTGAACTGTAGTGAATGCAGGGACTAATGGCTGTACAAAGTCATGAGAATAAGTGATGTTTAAGTGCTCAGCCCTAAACAAGACATATATTCTATCCCCTCTAAGGCTCGAGGAATCCTATGGAAGAGGGAGTTAAAAGAAAATAGAGGAAAGAGTTGCAATGGGCATTACTCACCACATTACAATCCACTGGGCGAGACAGAGTTATTGTAATTATAAACTCTCAATGAATAAAAATGACTGCACTGGGTCTGCTCATAACAGCCAGGCATGGATGGAAAAGGAATCCAGGGATTCAGGTAAAAGAGGGGAAGTCATTACTTTCTGGTAATGATATCGAAGTTTGGTGGTAAGTCACACAGATGGCCCTGGTTAAACTAATTGGCTCATAAAACCAAAACAAAAGTCAGGAATATGGAAAGAGCCAGGGAGGGAGTAGAAGGGACGGATAGGAGTGTGAAGGACATAACAGAGGGTAAAGAATACATCAATACATCTATAAAATTGTCAAAGAACTACATTAATTTTTCTAAGAAGTAATAGAAAAAGAATGACTGGACTCATATATATAAATATATATATAAATATATATATACATAATGTACACATACACACACTCATGTGTGTGTGTGTGTGTGTGTGTGTGTGTGTGTATTGCATACATACACATTCTAATTTTTAGCTTCAATTTAAATCCAGAACAAGGATTGCAAAGAATGCTATATATCATGGAATTCTGTTTATATGAATCCTTTTTTTTTTTTTTGAGAAAACCACTGCAGAGCTCTAAATTAAAACAAACAAATAATCATGGACAAAATTTTAGCAAAAACTTTTTAACCTGAAATAATTTATTTAAGTGCAAAAACTAAAACAAAGCACAAAGTTGGGAAAGTAGTTCATTCAAAGAACTGAAAATGTGAGAGTCATGTGATTTATAGAAATTTAAAAGGGGATAGAGGAAATAAAACACATCCACAGCTTGGTTCCTCTTCATGAGGTAGCAATCAGATTATATAAATCAAAAGTAATAAAATAAAAATGGGAGAATCTGAATATTTTAGCATGCAGAGGTAAACACTGAACTAAATATTTGGTTGACTAAAATTGGGTAACATAAAAAGAATGATTATGGCCAAATGAAGACAATTTCAAACCAACTGAATCATTGATCACAGTAGAGAAGGGCTGAGTTTCCTCAAAGATATGGTATTAAGTTATATTTACAATTATTTATTTATACTCAGTACAAAAAGTCACACTAAACATCAGAAAAAATAGAAATTTGAAAAGCAAAAGTGATTATTGTATGAAGTCTTTACATTATATAAGCACACAATATTATTATTGAATATTTTTGCCATATTGATAAGAGTAAATGAACATAACTGACCATCTGACAATCAGATTTTCAAAGTAGGTAATAGCTAAAACCCAGCATGATCTGTCTACAAGAGAAATACCGCAAAGCCATTCAAAAATGAAAATGTAGGCCTAAGGAAAGCTATCTCAAGAAAATCTAAATGGAAAGTTATAATATGAACCTTATGAATGGTAGAGTTTTGGCATAAAAGTACAAAAATGAGATGTAATGGTGAGTGTAATCCAATCCAGGATGATACTTACATAAAAATACATCAACATTCCCTACCTTTGTGGCTATTGGAAAACAAACTTAAATAATATTGGTAGTCCAAAATGGTACATTGACAATAGAGGGGTAATATCAACCAAACTCAGAGAGTCCACAATCATGCTCCAAACTCCCAACATGCTATCAGAGACCACTGCACATTTATTAATTATTGTTCTGTCCTAGAAATTGGCCTGTGTCAATAGATTTCTCTTGCCATATTATCATGCAGTAAATGTGAGTCACAGAGAGTTGTAGGGAAAAAGAAGCCACAGTATTTCCATTCCATCTCTGGCAGTCTCCTCATCTCATCAAGACTACATCACCCATGTTTACAGCCAGAATCACTGACCACAGCTCAGAAAAGGCAGTGGATTTTATCACGAGGGGCCCAGTCATATTGTGTCCACAGTCAGAAAGCAGAAATAAGTGTTAGTGCTTAGCTGGCTCTCTCTTTTTCCCTTTTGACCCAGTATGGGACCCCAGTCCATGGAATGGATCCATCCACATTCAAGATGTGCCTTTCCTCCTCAATGAAACCTGTCTGGAAACACCTTCACAGACATACCCAGAGGTGTGTCTCCTAGGTGAATACAAACCCACTCTAGTTAACAATGAAGATTAACCATCACAAACTCATTGCCTCCTAAGAAACCATCTCCAAATTCTGTGGCTCCAAATAACTGTGATTTGATGGGCAGGCAATTTCTGCAGTCCTTCTGTTTGTATCTTTTGGAATCATGCATATCACCATAGCAACCCCACCTCCACACTGGGTTAGAAGGCCCATGATTATCTTATTGATGTATCTGGCAGCTGATATTGTCCACTAGCTAGAACATTGTTCTCCTCTGTGGTCTCTCCTTCTCCAGTTTCATGACCAAGTGCATGATCATCTCAGTGCTCTAAGAGACTGAAATCAAAAGTAGCATATAGTGGTATTTTATTTGTGCTGAAATGTGATTTTATTTGTATGTTAATAAATAAAGTTGCCTAGGGGTCAGAGCTATTAACAAGCCATAGGGAAAGCCAGGGCAGTGGTGGTGCACGCCTTTAATCCCAGCACTTGGTAAGCAGAACTAGGTAGATCTCTGTGTGTTCAAGGATACAGCCAGCATTGGAGACACACGCCTTTAATCTCAATACCAACCATAGAAGACCTGGAGTGACCTAGGCAGTGATGAGACGGTCATGTGGTTGGGTTTACAACCAATGAGAAGGAAGAACAAGAACTCTTTATAAGGCAAACACACAGGAAGTAGCTCCTTTTTTGGAGAGGTCTCTTGGCGGGAGAGGCTAGCTGGCAGAAAGCGAGTAAAGGCTCTTAGCTCTGACCTCTTTGGCTTTCATCTTTACATGGGCTCTGTGTCTCTTATTTAATAAGACGGTTGGTTACATCTACAGTAGCAAGGCCCCTAAGGCTTCATAATTGGAGCTTACATAATATCATCTACCCTGTACTCAGTGAGAAAGTAATTGGCACACCAACCAAACTTCACCCAAATGAAGATAAATAAATCAACTCTTGAGAAGCCAACCATAGTGTTACATTGTAAAGGAATATGAACCTTCACTTAAGTAATCATTATTCAAACAACCAACTATAGTAATGCCAAATATGAAATTAAATAGAAGCAGAAAATAGTCCCAGGAAGAGTTCTTTATATATTTTGGATTAGTCCTCATTCAGATGTATAGTTTGTGGTGGTATTGTGTTCCAAAATATTGTGTACCTTAATAATTTTTGTGCCTCCTCTGTGGCTTATTCTGTCTCTCTGACCTTCCAGTGTTCACCCCAATAACTGGCCTCAGGTTTGATTTTATTAATAAGACTTTTAAGATTCATGCTACATCTGGTGCCCAACGTTCGTCGTACGAATTCATGAAAAAGCTGTGGCCTTGTGGGCCCCAGCTCAGGCCCAAGCTACACTCAGCCGGTTGTGGTGGTGCACGCCTGTTGGATTTGCTGAAGGAGGCAGAGGCAGGAGGATCCTGACTTTGAGGCCGGCCTAGGAGGCTTGCTAAGGAGAAGCTTCGGTCAGGACCTGGCTACAAACGGTGGCAGTGGGACCATGGAGGCAGTGGCTGCTGCTCCACATTGCTGGCTACTTCTCATCATGTTGGTGACTGCGGTGATGCTGCTACCTGGGACAAAGAGTTTACTACTGCTGGTTCAGAGAAGAATTGCCAGGACCATCGTGTTACAAGAAAGCATTGGCAAAGGTCAGTTTAAAAAAGGTTGGCAAGACAAATGGTGGGGAGAAATTGCTGTGAAGATTTTCTCTTCTAGAGAAGAATGTTGTTCATGGTTCCGAGAGACAGATATTTATCTTACTGTGATTACTCGAAACCACAGAGGAGGCACAAAAAAAAAAAAAAAAAAAAAAGTCTGCAGGGAACCATGACCACGCCTAACAGCGACTTTGAAATCTTCAAAAAGATGGCGGGAGCCCACAATGACGATTCCACATGGACTATGATAAAGCCATTAAGCTGATTAACACCACAGAAAGATTGACTTTAGAATACAAACTGTTTAGGACAATTTTGAGATGACTAGCTGAGATGATCCAGCCTGACAGACTACTCAAACAAGGACTTATGACAAGCCCTGAACTTTCCTATTATGCAGAGACTGTACAAATGATACAGGACTTGACAATTAACCTAAATTTTTTCTTTTCAAGATTCTCTAAAGATATCTTCACTCCTAGAAAGCAAAAAGAAAAAGAGAATAAGATATGAGATAGATCATTGAATCTACTCTGAGAAAAAAGATAAAGAAATAATAGGATAAATAGGTAGATCACTGAATCTACACTGAAGAAAAAGGGGAAGATATAAAAATGACAAAAGGTAGACTACTGAATGTATTATGAAAAGAAAAAAAGAGAATATGGATATGATAAGATAAAAGGGGAGATTATGAAATCTACTTTTAAAAAGGAGCTACTTGTTTTAAATAAGATAAGTAATGAAAATTTTTTTGGTCTGAGTTTATCAGATGTTACTGGACTGGACATTGTTAATATAATGGACTAGACAACGTTAATGTAATCTTGACTATATGTATTATATATACCTATTGGATAGTTTTTCTTGTATTAGTTATAAGCTTTTTAATTTTAGACAAAAAGAGAGGAAATGTGGTGGTATTGTGTTCCAAAATATTGTGTACCTTAATAAACTTATCTGGGGTCAGAGACAGAACAGCCACAATATTGAACAGAGGTTAGGTAGTGATAGTATACGCCTTTAATCCTAGCATTCCAGAGACAGAAATCCCTCTGGATCTCTGTGAGTTCAAGGCCACATTGGAAACAGCCAGGCATGGTGACCCACACCTTTAATCCCAGGGAGTGGTGGTAGAAAGCAGAAAGGTATATAAAGCGTGAGGACCAGAAACTAGAAGCATTTGACCTGGAGAAGCATTTGGCCTGGAGAAACATTTGGCCTGGTTAAGCATTCAGGCTTTCAAGCAGCAGTTCAGCTGAGAGTCATTCGGATATGAGGACATAGAGGCTTCCAGTCTGAGGAAACAAGACCAGCTGAGGATCCGGCAAGGTGAGATAGCTGTGGCTTATTCTGTCTCTGTGACCTTCCAGTGTTCACCCCAATAACTGGCCTCAGGTTTGATTTTATTAATAAGACTTTTAAGATTCATGCTACAATAGTTGGTAAAAATAAATAAATATTTTACCATTCTGTAGGTTGCCACATTGTCTGAATGATGGTGCCCTATGCCATGCAGAAGCATCTCAGTTTCATGAGGTCCCATTCATTAATTGTTGATCTTAGTGCCTGTGCTAACAGTATTCTGTTCAGAAAGTACCAATGAGCGCAAGGCTATTTGTCACTTTGTCTTCTTCAGGTTGTCTATCGAGTTTTATGTTGAGGTCTTTGATACATCTGGATTTGAATTTTGTGCAGAGTGATAAGTATTGATCTATTTGGGTAGGAACAAATGCCAAAACTCACAGCCAGACAGTATGCAGAGAGTGAAAGACTTTCCAACACTCAGCCCTTCTAAACACAACAGGGTCAATACACATATGAACTCACAGAGACTGAGGCGGCATGCACAGGGCCTGCATGGGTCTGAGCCAGATGGGGTCCTAGAGCTGAAAGCAGAAGGACATATGGCCCCCATCACTGAGCAGAAAGTATTTGCAACTCATAACTGCTTGCAAGTGAAAATTTGGGTTTCTCCAAGGAGTGTTACTGAGGAAACAGATTACTCTTAGGGATAGGCCACATGCCCAGCAGTAGATGATCAATGGAAAAAATCTCAAGGGCATCTTTGGAGACTCCTTGTCTCATAACATCATGTCAGGCTTTTGTTGCTGTTGTTGTTTTAGTTTTATCTTTTTTTCATTTTCATTTTAATCTCTCTCTCTCTCCCTCCCTCCCTCCCTCCCTCCCTCCCTCTCTCTCTCTCTCTCTCTCTCTCTCTCTCTCTCTCTCTCTCTCTGTGTGTCTGTGTGTCTGTGCGTGTGCGTGCGCGCTTTGTATATGTATCATGGCTTCCAGTTTTATGCTTTATGAGATTTCTGGGTGTGAGGATGAGTGGGTCTCTGTATCTATATATGTTTCTTGTGCCTTTTCTCAGGTCTTTTCCTTCTGTTTGCTTGTTTTATACTGTTCTGATTAATTTGCTTTTGTTTTATCATATCATATTATATTATTATCCCTTAGAAGCCTGTTTTCTAATGGGAAACAGAAAAGGGGTGGATCTGGATGGGAGAGAGGTGGGGAGAAACTGGGAGCAGAGGAAGGGGAAACTGTAATCAAGATATACTTACTGTGTGAGAACTAAATCTATTTCCAAAAAAAGGAAAGAGAAAGCCTCAGGGAGAAAAGCAGAACAAATGGTCCCTGTATACAGGAATGCAGAGATTTTTTTGCTCACCAAATCCTCTTTCAGAGTTACTTGGCCACATAATCTGAAGGTTGTTCTTACAGAGCAAACTGAATGGCCAAAGGGTTGAGTCTAGACATGAGAAGAGGGATAATTTTAAAAAATGAAATAAAATTAAAGAAATAAAATAAAAAAGAAGCTGCTTCAAGACCAAGACCAACAGGATAAATACAAATTAACTTGTTTATAATAAATTTTGTTAAATCACAGAGTTGGTTTTCAGTGGGAATGAAATGGAAAAGTCTCAAAATTTAAAGGAATCCTGAAGTCAGTGGGGCGCAGAAGCTGAGAACATGGATGTTATGTTGCACAGTGATGAGTGGTCAACATCTCTATATGAATCTGAAGGTACCTGTGGTGGTTTAATATTTTGTGTATGATTTAACAAATAAAGCTTACCTGAAGATCAGAGGGCAAAGCCAGCCACTAGTTAATCATAGAGGCCAGGCAGTGGTGGCACACACCTTTAATCTCAGCGCTTGGGATTGCATGCCTTGTTCCCGGTACTTGGGAGGCACACATGCCTTTAATCCCAGCACTAGAAAAGTTGAGACAGGAAGTGATATGGCTTGGCAGAGAAAGAAATATAAGGCGGGATGGGAGTTCACTCTCTCTTCAGGCTGAAGATTTCATAGAGGTAAGAAATAGTGGGTGGCTGCTCGGTTTCTCAGATCTTTCAGCATTTACCCCTATCTGGCTCCAGATTTTTATTAAGACCAATTAAGATTCAAGCTACAATGGCCCCAAAGGAAATGAAACTATTAGGAGGTGTGGCCTTGTTGGAGTAGGTGTGGCTTGTTGGAGGACATGTGTCATTGTAGAGGTGGACTTTGAGTTCTTGTATATGTTCAAGACATGCCAGTGAGACAGACCACTTCCTGTTGTCCGTGCAAGATGTAGACCTCTCAGCTACTTCTCTAGCACCATGTCTGCCCGCATGCTACCATGTCGCACCATGATAATAATGGTCTGAATCTCTGAAAATGTAAGCCGCACCAATTAAATATTTTTCCTTTATAAGAGTTACTGTGGTCATGGTGTCTCTTCACAGCAATAGAAGCCCTAACTAAGATAATACTATTCTGGGATATCATAGCTAGAGGCCATCTCAATAACTTGACCTACTTTCATGGTATTTTAGAAACAGAAATCACTGGATGGGAGTATTATGAATATTTTCTCTGGTCTTTTTCATTTCTTACGTATTAAAATATTTTCCACCTTTAAATAATCATCTGTAATATTGTCAGGAAGTTATCATTTTTAAAAATATACATATGTACTGACATATGTATATATGCACCTGTACTTATATCATAAAAGTCCTATATTCTTAAAAGACTCTAACTTAATATAATGTTTAAGCCATGTCTGCAAATAGACTGACTCTGTGTAAAAGAACACAAGACATTTCAGAATGATTTAGCTAGTCTCCATCCTACAAATAATACATGAATGAATATGTGGCATTCTTTCTAAGTATAAAACCTAACTTGTTAGGCTAAAAGTTAAAACGTTTTATGTTTTCATCGCAGTGAAGCTGAGTTTTCACATGGTTATTGTGCTTTGATACTGTACCTTTTCTGTCAAATCAGATACGACTGTAGAGTCTGAAGGGTTGTTTGGGGAGGACAAGGTTGATACAGCCTCTGTCTGTGCTCTTTATTTTTATTTTTGTTTCAGAAGTGTAGGCAGCCAAGCAACCCAACTGACAAGTATCCCAAGTATCTATGTTTCTCATAGATGCTACAGATAGTTCTCTTAGTCCCTCTTAGTCTACTTTACATTCTAATATTTCAAGCAATGTTAAATCCTAACATAGTCACACATCTCAGTATTTTCTCTAGTTGAACAAAACTCATTTAGCTAGTTATCCCATTACATTTTTTTGAAAACAGCTTCTTCCACTGACTTGAAATATCATTTTATATATGCCTTAACTGACACAGCAGTTTTGTGACAACATAAGTATTCCAATCTCTCTTTCCTTGTCCATATTTTTTAACTATTCTCAGTCATTTTTACTCAGTTGGCTTTGACCTCATGGCCACTATAAGAAAGACCTTTTCAATTTCAAAGTGGTAAGTATAGCAGATGTAAGAAGAGTCTGGCCCTGATAGACTTGTGAAGGTCACAATCACATTAGTCTCAGACTTGATTCCTGCCTAACATACTGTCTGGGGGAAGTTTGATTTTGACTACACAGACATGCATTGTTCATTGTGTACTTAGGCAACTTAATCATTGCACTGATAGCATATAGTTAGTAACACAGACTAAAACATCTCAGGCATCTGTAGGCAATATAATCTGTGAAGCCTTCATAGTAAATGCACACTGTCAACTGATTGAAATGTCACTGCATGGTATATGACTGTACATAAATGTTCTCCCCAGGCATCAATGTCTACATACGCATTAGTTCCACTATGCAAAAGTAGATTTTCAACTTCTAGAGTCACCATCACCAAGGGAGATCTTCTCATTTCTGTAAAAACACAATGTGAAGCTGGGGTCGGGGATGATAGGCTATTATTCAACTCATACTTTTGGCCTACTTGATAGGGATCCCTCAAATTGCTTATTCTTTCATCTAGCATTCATTATTGCACCTGCTCAAAATTTTACAAAGATCTTAGATAACAGGGGCTCTCTAGTAGATATCATAGTAATATCTGTAAATATTGTTTTTACCATCTTCCAAATAATTTTCAGAGTGAAATTACTTGCACACTTTCAAATAAGCTGAAGAAGAAAGATAGAGAGAGGAGTTGTATCTAGGGAAGCCTGTGGATTCAGGTCTTAAGGAGCTAATAAATGGGAAATGTTTGGAAAGTTATTTAGCTGCTCTGAAGTTAGCCTTCAGTTTCCTGCAGTTGAGTGTCCCACTCCTGCCCCCTCCTGCCTCATGTAGAGTCTTCCCTGTATACTCAGCTTAGGATTCCTCCACTCCAGGACATCACGCTGGTCACGGCTCTGTTAAAAACTGCTCTGTATTCACTAGCTCTGAGGGGCCAGTGCCTTTAGCACTTCATTCTGTGAACCCACAACAAGCAAACCAGTACTCCTTGAATGTTAAATTCTTTCATTCATGAAATACAAGAATTGTCTTTCATAACTTTGACATTCCCTCGAAGTTTTCAATTCCAAATTATAGTTTCACAGAGATAATTCAGGTGTTAGAAGTATAAAAGCCAATCACAACTTACAGTTTATTCTTGCTATAAATACTCAATACAGCATATCACATGATGTTCGGTTCTTAGATGAGCCTAAACATGTGAACTCAGAGAGAAAATGTGAAAATGATTGAAAGGCTGATGTTGTGATCCAAATCCACTATTTCCCAGCCACATGAAATACACAAAGTCACTTAACTCATGCTAATCCTCAATTTCTGCTGCTTTCAGTTAAGTAAAAATGATGTCTGTACTCCCCATCCTATGGCCCCATGAAGGACAAAATGAGGAACTTGCAAGTGAAAGGAGATCATCAAACCTAATGCTATATTAACACAATAAAGTTACAAATGCATCATAATTATTGTATCTGTTTCTCATAAACATACAATAGAAGCAAAATGTGACATCTTGTATTCTCACATTAACATAATAAACGATACGATAGATTCTACCCGTGCAAACCAACCTTCACCTCCACAGAGCATGACAGTGGCTCCATGATGAGGGGACTAAGAGCCTTGTCCACAACTTGGAAAGAAAATGGTCAGAATGGTTTTTCTCATATTTATTCCAACATGGCACTAGTCTTTGTCTGTTTTTATTTTATGACTGTGAGTGTTTGCTTGTATGTGCACCAAGTGTATGCTTGTGCCTGTGGCGACCAGATGAGAGAGGCAGAACCATTGAAATTGAAATTACAGGTGGTTTTGAGTCACCGGGTGGATGCTCAGTATTAAACCCGGTCCTTCTGCAAGAGCATCAAGAGGAGGTGACTCCTAAGCCACATCTCCAGCCCCAGAATCATCTCTTCTATAAATTTAGGGAATATTGTCTCAGCTTTACATTTGAAAGAATCCCAAGAGACAAAAATCCCTTTTATCTTTTTCCTTTTCTTGAAACAGAAAGTTTGATTATATGAAATAAGCAGGTAGGTCTTTATTAAGCAGAATAGGCACAGTAGGACACAAAAGGGAAAATTAATGATTGCTCTCCAACAAGCTATGCCAGATCTCCTTTCCCCACCTTAAGAAAGCCTCCTAGGCCAATGTCATAGGTTTCCTGTTACTTTGAAGGTTTATTGCCACCTACTTTGCAGGTTTTTACAAAGCACAGTTGGGTGGAAATCAAAATACTTGTCTCACCTGTAGAGGAGTCCCCCTCCTTCATGGCTCAGGTATTGGAAACCCACAGCAGGGAAGGGCCAGGTTTCCCTCCTGGCTCCATCTCACTGCCTTCTGGTTCTGGCTGCTCCCACTGGTTATCTCCTGCCAGGTAACAAATTACACCAAATCCAGGCAGACAGAACGCCAGTTATTTTGCATATGATTCTACCCTTCCTCTCCACATAGCTTTCCATCCCAACTCAAGGTTTACTATTGGACTCCCCCAAAGATTTCTCTCTGAGATATCTGGAAGTTTACTTTTGTATCTGGGACCAAAACTTGGGCGCAGTTTGTGTCTTCCTGAACAAATCCCTGCCAGGGGCATCTGTTCAGTTCTCATTCAAGAGAACATTGCTCACAACCTCTGCTAGCAGGTAGCCAGGCTAGCCTCATGCCAGTAGATCATTGCATGAATTTCAAAATCCTTCCCTGGTCTATTCTACCTCAGAACGCAGCTCAGTCTTCTTGCTCTGAGTGATGAGAAACAGTTGTTACTTCTGAGTGTCTTTCCACAGTGTTAGCAGGAGCAGTTCCAACCAGACTTTATTATAACCTGTGACTGCAAGACAGACTCAAGACATTGTGTCTTATTACCTGGACATACCCCTGAAGTCCAGGAGAAACAGGTCAATGATTTTCTTTTAAAATGTACCCTAGACAACCTGCTCTGAGCTGTAGTGGTGCTGGACCTGGACCCTGAGCTGTAAGACTCAGCAACATTAAGCCCAAAAAGAGGCTGGTTACAGTGGGATGGGTCCATGTCTACCCAAGCCTCTACACAACGGAGCCATTGTCTGAACAGCTTTGTTCTCTGTCTGAGGGTGTTGGGATTTTAGTGTGAAATATACCCATAAGCCCTTGTGTTTGAAGATGTCATCCTCAACTGATGGCACATTTGGGAAGGATGTGGAATCTTCACAAGATGGAGCCTTTCTAAAGAAAGTGGGTCATGGGACGGGGTAGGGGGGGAGACCTTGCTGTTTTATAGCTAGTTCCCCCGTTCCATTCACTCTTTCTTCTTCCTGAGTGTTGATGCAACATACTAACAAGCCTCCTGCTCCTGTCATCTGCTGCCATGTCTTTCCCATAGTGACTGAATCATCCAAAAAAATTGCAAGCCAACCTAAACCCCTCTTCCCTTCAATTGCTTCTTGCTGGGTATTTAGCTGCAGCAGGAAGGAAAAAAAAAACTAATACAAAGGAAAACACTCAGATCTTCTCTCAAGGAAATCTTCATTCTCTTTCACAGTGAACCCTTAGGGGTGTGTGTGTGTGTGTGTGTGTGTGTGTGTGTGTGTGTGTGTGTGTGTTGTGGGTATATCATTTTTGTGTATATATTATATGCATGTGTGTGTATATTTATTTGCATCCCTTAGCTATGCTTTCTTAGCAAAATTTGAGTATTTCAGAATAGCTAGGAAAGGGATCTGATGTGGATTTGTCACCGGACAACCATAACAGGTTGTATTTGAAAATTCTCTGTAACTATTTATGTTTTAGTTATTTAGGTGTGGGAGAAAAAATAAATATATGGCCAATATCATTCATATAGTGTTTTTTGAAAATTAAATTGGCTTCAATTTAATAGATAAATAAAAATGGTGAACATTATGGGGGAACCAACTACTCCTTGATATTGTGCCTGCCCTGAAGGTGGGTGATGATAGGATGAGTCCATCTCTTCCAGGTAGTCCTGTTTTCAGGATGTAAGGAAATGTCTCTATTATTCTGAATTGGAGAACCCTATTCTACAGAAACACTAAACTTTAAACATAGTTCATTTAATTGCAACAATGACGTCATAATAATCACAATCCAGGGGATGGACTTAAGGCGTAGCAGTTACAAACCAACATTCCCCTCCCCCGATAATTCCTTTAAAAGTTTTCTGAGGTCAGGCGGTGGTGGTACACACCTTTAATCCCAGCACTCGGGAGGCAGAGCCAGGCGAATCTCTGTGAGTTCGAGGCCAGCCTGGTCTACAGAGTGAGATCTAGGACAAGCACCAAAACTACACAGAGAAATCCTGTCTTGAAAAAAAAAAAAAAGTCTTTTGAAGAGGTCCAGTATTCCCTTTAAGATTTTTTTCCTCACAAAATCAAGCAATCTTTGACAATATATATATATATAAAGTTCTTCAGGCCTATAATTAACCATCTATTACAGAGAAGTCATCAGAACTATTCAGGTTGGTGTCCTTTCCCAGATCAAGTCATCTGCATTCAAGTATCATATGTAGATAGTGACAGGGCTTGTATGACTATGTGCTGCTGTTTTTTTTTTTTTTTCTTTATGCTTCTTTCTCTTCGATTTTGTAATTGAAAGGACAGAAAGGAAGGTAAGGCTCTTACTTGGAAAGACTGTCTTGAGCATGTGCTGTGCTCAATTAAAGTACTTGATTTTACAGTCTATCTGTGTGAGATTGGTACAATTACTAGATAAAATACAGGATGCCTGCTAAATTTGAACTTCACAAGACCAAAAAATACTACTTTGGTAGAATTTCTAAATCATCTGTTACTTACTGAATTTCAAAGTGAACATAGTACCCTTGATTTTTTTTTCAGTAAAGACCCTTGTGGAGGATCCTCAGCGGCTTGCCACCCAGTTGTGAGTGTGCTTTCCTTAGTAGCAGTGGCTGTAACTGTACAGATAGGTCACTCCATAGAGAACTTCCAGTTCTCTTTGTTGTGGTCTGCTCACCCCACAGGAGGCTCCTCTGGACAGGACCAATGATGGCCTAGCAAAGCAGTGAGCTGTACCTGCGCTGCTTTTGGAGCATTTAGGAAGTTCAAGTAGACCGGACAGGAACCCACTGGTTCTTTCAAGTCCAATGGGGTATATGAAGTTCTCCAGACAGTCTCTTGGAAAGCTCATTTTCCTGACCTTGAGTTTCACCTCATATTATGATATAGTCAGTCAGAATACAACACAGAGACAGACAGATACATACACACACACACACACACACACACACACACACACACACACACTTTAAACATTGGCTCAAGAGAATAAAAATAAATGTAACCTATGTTGTACACACACACACACACACACACACACACACACACACACACACACACCACTAATCAAAACCTTTAAGATCTTTATGTTCTAAGTTACATTTTACTGCCTGTGGTTATGCAGAAATACTGGATGGAAGAATTGACAAGCCAGGTTTTTATTCCAATTTACTTAATAAGCTAAAAGAAAAAAAACCCTCCGAATGTAAATTAGTGGTGAGGTGCCTGATTAAACTGGACCAGTGACAGTATTGAGTTGGCATGCAGGTCCACTCTGCCTGCTTAGATGCATTTTCTTGGCAGGAGCTTTAGAAGAGGTTGGGATGTTGACAGGATAGAATTTGTATACTTCAAAATGTCTGCACATCTATTCTGTGCGGTCACACTTTTGTAAACACAGAGAAGTGAGGCTCTGTGGTATCACTATCTTTAATTCCAGCCTACATGCTTCATAAAAGGCAATTCTACACAAAGAATGGGAAAGCACATCCACAAAACTGAAACCTAATCAGAAAAAGAAAATTCAAAACATTTTTTTTCTTTAAGCTGAGATAGAGTGCAACACAGGTCAGTTTTTTTTCTTTATTTTTCCATTTTAATAATGACGCCCAGAGATGGTTTAAAATAATAGAAATGCTTATAAAGATCTTTGTGCCTGTTGCCAAGAAACTGCATCTCCTTCCTACTGAGCCATAAACTATCATTTTATGCACATAGTTTGGGCTTTACGAATCCAAGAAACAAACCATGAGCCAAGAGCCTCTCCTTCACCCTCTGCCTAACTGGCTGGTACCCACCTCTGCCTTCAGTGGTAACCCCACCCCTTTATCTCTTCTGTGTGCCCAGACCTCAGGAACCCAAGAACAGCTAGCTTGCTCCATTGAACCTCCCTATTCAATCAAAACCATCCAGTCAGTGTTCCCATGCCGAGTGTCACTACGATAAAAAAGACTGGCTTTTCTAATAAGCTAAACTCAGCTCCAGTGAGTCACCAACCACGCCCTGTGCTACATTCACTTCATACTTCTTGCCTAAGGTAAAATTTTTATTTTCCTAAGTCCTTAAAGACATTGATGACATCCCTGCCACTTTGGCACAAGGAGATCCATTGTCACCCAACTAGTGACTCAACACTCCTGATCTTCCCTCTGCTCACACTCACAGCCAAGTGTTTATAGAGTTCCAGCTTGGAGATCACACTCAATGAACCATGTCAACCCGTGGTACACAGTTGTTAATCCAAAAGAGAATGAAATGTTAAGCTTCAGGAATGTACTTTTTTAAGGAAATCATTCATTTGCACTTAAATGAATCAAGTGGTTTTCTCTTAAACGTGAACCCAGTCCATGAGAACTAAGCTCATGCGAAGATGTGAAAACGCAGAGTTGATGGTAGACAATGCTTCCCTATAATCCCATCATCAACCCTACCAGCTGCTTGTCCCTGACCAGGACATCCTGAGCCACCTGCTTTAGTGCAGACCCTTAGAAATATTTTGTTCTTTTTTCATCAGGAGCAGACTTATGTGCTGCACAGGTGGGAGAGACTGTAACTGCAATATCAAGGCATATGTTCTTCGAAACTCCCAATATTTGTGCGGTTTCTTTCGGGTTTCCCTGAAAGTGACACACATGAATGTCAATAGGAAAAGATGACAGATAACATTTTCAGTCATCTCAAAACCTCCTCAGATGAAATCAACTGATTGTAATTTAGTTGGCTGCATCCCTAACATAAACTGTGCCATCTGCATTGTGAATTTAATGATAGAAAAGGAAACTAGATTGGCTCTAACAAAAACCAGGTTCTCTGTTCCTCCATTCATCCATTCCTTTATTCATTCAATAAATATATATGTGTATGTATATATATATGTATATGTATATATTGAGTATTTGTTGGACATTTGCACATTTGGATGAACCAAATAGTAAAGAAGATTCCTAAGCACTGTCATTTCTAAAGGAATCCATCTCTAGTGAAACCACCCACACCAGCATCCAAGTAATTAGACTGAGAGATTTAATGGTGATTTTTCAAAGTAAATTACATTAAGACTCTGAGGTAAAATGATGGACTTGAAGTGTCTTTAAAGGAAGATTCCCTGTAAAGAAAAACAGGGTCTTTTCCACACAAAGAAGAAGTGCTTTAGAGCCCCTCAGAGGTGCTGAGAGAATGCTGGGTATATGCTGAGAGAGGCTGAAGCACAAGAAAAGAAATAAGCGGAACAGTGCTAGCCACCTGGCTCCCTGGGAGCAGGGAAGCGGAAGCCTCACTAAAAAAAGAAGACATGGAACCCTCGTGTAAAGTGATAGGCAAGCCTACCCACAAGACAAGCCCACAGCCCTTTCTAGCTTCAAATTCAGCTGCAGGTTTTGGATAAGAGTCTCCACTCCACTGGACAGATCAGCATTGAAGATAAGCCCCATTCTGTTACTGTGTAGGACAGTGTATGGTGCCATCTTGATAAGACATCTGGTGTTTAAAGTTAAACTACCCTGGCCGGGCAGTGGTGGCGCACGCCTTTAATCCCAGCACTCGGGAGGCAGAGCCAGGCAGACCTCTGTGAGTTCGAGGCCAGCCTGGTCTACAGAGCGAGATCCAGTACAGGCACCAAAACAATACGGAGAATCCCTGTCTCGGGAAAAACAAAAACAAAAAGTGAGTTCAAGGCCAGCCTGGTCTACAAAGTGAGTTCCAGGAAAGGCGCAAAACTACACAGAGAAACCCTGTCTCAAAAAACCAAAAAAAAAAAAAAAAAAAAAACAACTAAACTACCCTGGGGACCTGAGAACAGGGAAATATCTTAAGTAGGAACCTGATTTGAACTTACAATAGCCCCAAGGTAGAAGACAGATCTGAGAGGCAGTTGTAGAGCAGAACCGAGGCAGGAGCACAGGAGAGACTTTAACAACCTGGAACTCTACCAGGACAGAGTTATTTATACACCCCTCTTCCAATAATGAACTTGGCCACCTAGTCTTTTACCTGGATGTACTGTGCACACATACCCGTCTCCAAACAATGTATATAGCAACCTCAAAGTCTCCTCAAACCCCACACCTGCACCATGCTACACAATTTTCCCTCTCTGAACAATAGTACAAGATCCTCTGCTCCTGGCAGCAAGCAAGTGTAGACAGTTTCTTTTCAAATGCATCCCCACTGTGTCTGGGTATAAAAAACAGAAAAGCTAATCTACCCTCAACTGGTTTTAGAAGCATTTTCTGTAAGGCAAAATTGTGTCCTCAAGTGAACACTTAGGAAGAATTCATATTTCTCCTCATATGTCTATGCATAATTGGGTGTCCATATGATCAAAATCAAAGGTACTGAAGGGAGAAAAATGATGACATAGCCTAATCTATTAATCAAATAGAGAAATACCTGTGTTATAGCCTAGGCAACCAAATCCATCCTCTTGATGCTCCAAACAATAAATGGGGCCCATGAGTACTTTAACTTATATGACCAACTGTCAATCTTGGCAAAGTATCTTTCTCTAATTTGTGCTATTGTTTGGCTTTGAATAAAGTTATCCTGATACTTTGGGGAATCTATATGAGCCCTTATTTTTTTTTTTAGTTATCCTATTTTTTGCTTTGTTTATTGAAAATAGATTGTTTTCATAAAATGTATCCTGATTATAGCCGGGCGTTGGTGGCGCACGCCTTTAATCCCAGCACTCGGGAGGCAGAGGCAGGCGGATCTCTGTGAGTTCAAGGCCAGCCTGGTCTCCAAATCGAGTTCCAGGAAAAGGCGCAAAGCTACACAGAGAAACCCTGTCTCGAAAAACCAAAAAAAAAATGTATCCTGATTATGATTGCCCCTCTGTCTGCTCCTTCCGGTTCCTCCCCACCTCCCCTCCAATGTGGATCCAGCCCCCTTTCTGTCTCTCATTAGAAAATAAACAGGCATCTAAGGGTTAATAATAAAATAAAATAAAAATAAACAAATCAGAATAGGACAAAACTGTGGTGGTATTGTGTTCCCCAAAATATTGTGTATGCTAATAAACTTATCTGGGGTCAGAGAACAGGACAGCCACAATATTAAACACGAGGATAGGCAGTGGTAGCACACACCTTTAATCCTAGCATTCCAGAGACAGAAATCCCTCTGGATCTCTGTGAGTTCAAGGCCACATTGGAAATGGCCAGGCATGATGACACACGCCTTTAATCCCAGAAAGCGAGCCTTTAATCCCAGGGAGTAGTGGTAGAAAGCAGAAAGGTATATAAGGCGTGAGGACCAGACCTAGCAGCATTTGGCTGGTTAAGCATTCAGGATTTCAAGCAGCAGTTCAGCTGAGACCCATTCTGGATGAGGACTCAGAGGCTTCCAGTCTGAGGAAACAAGACCAGCTGAGGAACTGGTGAGGTGAGGTAGCTGTGGCTGTTCTGGTTCTTTGATCTTCCAGTTCATCCCAATACCTGGCTCAGGTTTGATTTTATTAATAAGACTCTTTAAGATTCCTGCTACACAAAACAAACAAACAAAAGGAAAAGAGAACAAAGAAAGGAACAAGAAATCGAGATTCAGAGACCCACTCAGGAATCCCATAAAAAAACACAAAACCAAAAGCCATAATATATACATAAAAAAAACCATAGGGTAAAATAAATAAACAAAAATATAACTCAAAAAAAGGAAAGAAAGAAAAATCCCTGACTGTTTCCCCATTGAAACTCCCTTTTCATTTTCAAATTTGCAAATGATTATCAATTGGAGATTGATTGTTTCTGGGTTATGGTTGGGGACATATGTCCACTTCTGCTTTCAGCTCTAAGACCCCTCTGGTGCAGACCCATGCAAGCCCTGTGCATGCCGCCTCAGTCTCTGTGAGTTCATATTCCTGTCAGTCTTATTGTACTTAGAAGGTCTTGTTTCCTTGGTGTCCTTTATCCCCTCTGACTCTTCACTCTTTCTTCCTCCTCTTCCATCAGGATCCCAGAGCCCAAAGGAGAGAAATTTGATGGAGACATCCTAGTTAGGGTTAAGTACTCCACGATCTCTGACTGTCAGCATAATTGTCTGCTGTGGTCTCTGTATTTGTTCCCATCTGCTGCAGTGGGAAGCATCTCTGATTATGTGAGCCCATATTTTTAATTATTTGGATAAGAGGCCAAAACCTTGCAAACACTGGACCTTAACTTCTACCACCAGTAACAGAAAGGCTGGACACTGACAAGCTGAAGAGTGGAGGCAGCAGGTAGCTCAGGTCGGACACAACATATGCACAAAGCAAGGTAGTTCCAAGCTCAATGGTTGGGAGCAAACTCATGAACTCAGATCTCAGCTCTGAAGTGCGATAACCCTGAGTCAGAGGACAGATTGTTCTGCAGCCTCCTCTCTACAACTCACTGCTGTAGAATCTAAGAACTACGAAGCTCTGGAGGAATGCCTGACATTCACAGCTGTTTCCCTCCAACAGGAAGATCAATACTTACAAGGCTTGGAGAGTAAAGACTGGCCATCCTTCTGCTAAGTTCTTTGTGCCTTGGTAGTTTTCACCATTACCAACAGACCTGAGATACCCTACAGACAGAAAATTAACTACTCCAAGGGTACAAACTAGGGAGTCTCAAGAGTGTAGGAGAACCTGCCTGGACTTTCAGCACCGTAGGGACTGCAAAGCTAAACGTGAGCAGCAGATGTCCTGGTATATAAAGAAGGGATGCTATTGAAGTGAAGAGAGCTCCAGATGACATAAGAAACTTTTCCGACAATAGCATGAGCCACAGGAAGAAAACAGTCTGCAAGTTCAGCTGAGCCTTGTACACCCTGTCCTATGCATGTAACCAGTCATCTCCTATTGGAGGAAACAGAGAGACACTTCTCTAACAGTTCACCTTTTTTTTTTCCTTTCTCTTTCCCTCCCTGCACCTTAGGCTATGCCTTTTTCCTCTTACTAAACTTTTTAGTATGTTTTCATTTTATTTTATTAAAATAACGTTTTATATTCTTTTTATCTTCTGGACATTTTGTAGAGAAAAGCTCCTGTGGTTTCACTTTGTAAATTTTTATTTTTTATTATTATCATGCATGTGTGCATAATGTTTGTGTGGTGCATATATGCCCCAGCACTGTGCTAAGACCAAAGGACAACTTTGAGGAGTCAGTTCTCTCCTCCACATTTGTGTGGGTTGCAGTGGTCAATCTCCTCTGGCAAGTGCTTTAACCATTGCACCATCTCACTAAATCCCTTTTCTATTATTTGGTCCCCTTCTTACATTTATCTATATTTTATCTATATATCTACATTATAAATGAGAAACTTCTTTGTCCTTTTTTCCTCTTTTATTTATTTTTTCATATTTCTTGCTCTGTTCTCATTCTCTCCAGACCTCTATTTCCTACTCTGCTTTTTCTTTTTATTTCTTTATCCTTGCTTCTTCTCTTTTTTTTCTCTGTTCCCTCTCTCTTTGTTACACTTCATTCATTTACTATTTCCACAGTCACCTTACATACTTTCTCGTTATTTCATCCCACATTCTGCACTTATTTTGTCATTGTCTTCTTTGGTCATCATTGGTGATGTATTTACACATCTTATGTGATTTAATGCTGTTGCTATTACATTCGTTTGGCTTCTCCTCTCTGCTAATACTGGAGATTGAATCTTCAAGAGTCAGCTACTGCCTAAGAAAACTGCCAAATGACAGTGGAAGACTATCCAGACAGATGCACCAATCACAGCAGAGAAACACGAAGAAACAGGATGACATGAGTCCTCAAAAGAACCCTGTGTCTCAACCGCTCAGTTCAGTCATTCTAAGGAGGTAAAAATGCCAGTAAAAGTCTAGTGGCTAAGACTCATCAGTGATCTGAGAGAGGATGCACATGAGCATTTAAGTTCAATCCAAGACCTGAGAAAAGTAGGCAATACTGGAAAAAGTCAGGAAAATGGGTGAGAAAATCAGTAATGTGGAAAAAAACAGTGGTGACTAGCAATGCGTTAAATATTGGAGAATCCAAATTTCATAGCAACAAACACTAATGGGTATAAAAATTAGATAGATTGATCCTGATACAAAAGTCAGTAATCTGCCATATAAACTTAAAATCAATGAAGACATTTCAGAATAAAACCACACTAGATATCAAACTGTCTTAACAGATATTTACAAAATATTCATTCCAACAAGCAGGAAATATTCATAGTCCATAGTAACATGTGAAACCATCTCCACACACATTTTAGGCCATAATCAAGTCTTAAAAAATAAAAATAATCAAAATAATTTCTTGAATCTTATCACAACCTAGCGGAATACCACAAAATGAAACTACACAAATACTTATAGCCTGAACAATACCCTTCTGAATACCAGTGGGTGCTGGAAGAAACCTTGGTGGAAATAAGGAAAATTCCTAGAGTCAAATTGTCAATCCCTGGGATATAGCTGGGGTGTTCTATGGAAAGTCTGTAATTATGAGTCCTCACATTTAAAAAAAACCATAAATAATTTTCAGCAAACAATCTCATCATGCACCTCAGGGTCTTAAAAGTAAGAAGAACCCAAACTCCAAAGCAGTGGGCAGTAAGAAATAATGAAGAGAAGAGAAGAAATGAATGAAATAGAAACTATTCACCACACAATGACAAAATAATGCAAAGAGTTTATTGAAATTCTGAGTTCTCTGACATTCATCATGAGCAGATTGGTTTGAGAAAGTATTCTAAACATTGGTGTCTAGATTTTAGCATTATTTTCAAATGAGTTTTCTATAGAGTACTTAAAAATCTACTTTCAAGTCACACTGCACTGTGTTACAGATACTGCAAGACCTTGTAACAACACACATACCTAACTCAGCTCTTTGGCTCCATGCAGCCTCTGTCATCATTGGCCGTACTGACTCCTAAGCACCCATACACATCTCTGTGCATGTGACATACATAAGGGCCTTAATATTATTTTGTGTGGTTCTCAGATCAATTAAAATTGATAAAATAAGGTTGTATTTTACCTACACTTATGCATTCTCCAGTGCTCATTTCTTTTTGCAGAGATGTTTCAAGCCTATAATATTTTCTTTCTTCCTAAACAATTTCTTTCAGCATCCTTTTTTTGCAAGGCAGATCTATATATATACTGACAACAAATCCACTTATGTGTATCTGAGAAAGTCTTTGCTTTCCCTTCAGTTTTGAAATATCATTTTAAAAAGGCTGTGACTACGGGTTTTGGTTTGGTTTGATTTGGGATAAGGTTGTGTTGTTGTTGTGTTGTTGTTTGTTCTTGTTTGTGGTTGTGAAGTTGGAGACAGAATTGGGCAGTACTATGGTGCTGAGGTATGTCTCCATCACATCCCTGATTTGTTAGTTTTTCAGTTTGGGTTTTGCATTTATCCTTCTTGTTGGTCTTGCATTTCCAGGGTCTGTGGTTTTGTGTCTAACATTAGTTTGGGGGTAAATTTCTGGGCATCATTGGCTTAAATTTTCTTTCTGGTCCTTTCAATTACACATTTATTATACCTTAGTATTTGGGCCATAGTTATTAGATAATATGGTTTTCACCTTTCAAACATTTTTCTCTTTTCTTTAAAGCTTTCAACATTTCAGTTATTGTATCTCCAACCTCAAAGTTTCTTCATCTGTGGTCAGTCTATTAATGAGCCTGAATATATGCTTAATGCATATTAGTCTTTTATTTCTGCCAATAATTTACAGTATTTCTTATCATTTCAGGTTTAACCAAGGTCATTTGCGTAGCCCTTGGATTATAACTATCTATTGGAGCCCATGTGATCACCAGTAGGTATACAACTAAGACCACAGCTTGCTTCTCCCTGAATTTATTAATAGCAAACAGTTCAGCAGTGAAGGTAGAGGATCCTTTCCTCCATCTATGCCTGACTATTGGTATAGATCCAATGCATAGAAGCAACTCAGGCTACTTGAGATGCTGGTCCTAAAGAGGCAATGCTGCTCTGTGCAGATTAAAAGGAACAGCAACCACAATCTAAACACTTATGTCAGACAGAAAACAGCCAATTTCTAGATAGTATACCTTAAAACTTAAACCTACATCAAGCTGGGCGATGGTGGCGCATGCCTTTAATCCCAGCATTTGGGAGACAGAGGCAGGTGGATCTCTGTGATTTTGAGGCCAACCTGGTCTACAGAGTGAGTTCCAGAACAGCCATGACTGTTTCACAGAGAAACTCTGTCTCGAGAAAAAAAAACACACAAAAAAACCTTAAACCTATATCAATACCAACAAATACTATTGCTGACATTTTCCTAATTTCTAGATCCTTCTTCCCTCTACCTACTTCTCTCTGTCTCTGTCATTATTGCTTTGCTGAATCTTTCTCACTAGAGCATTCCTCTCCTCTTACCCCATCATCTGCTCTAAACAACAAGCTCAGACTCAGAAGAACAGTTTTCTATAACATACAGGAATATACATGAACTGATGAGCTCCACAGTATCAGCCTCGTTGTGACTGGAGAGACCCCAAGTAGATTCTGTGAGCTCTTTCCTTATCTCTTGTGATTTTAGATCTGGAATGCTGGCTGAGAACACAAATCTGAACCCAGACTGCTTCAGTTCAAATCCCAGCTCTACCATTCACCACCAAGTCCTTTAACTTCACTATGCCTCAGTTAGTGCATTTTGTACGATGAGAATAATAATAATAACCTTGTCCTAGTTTTTGAGAAAATTAGGAGAGTTTAGAGATATATAGCTTTAATTCCAATAAGAACTCTCAATAGGCCGTAGAGATTCATGGAACTCTGGAACACTGGGTAGTAATATCTAAAATATTGATCCTTTAACTCTGGTGACAAGCAAGGAACCAGACTAATTATCTCTGGCCTAAAGCAATCAGGTGTATCATTAAAACAATTCAAAATTTCTATGTGAGTAGATATGGAAGGAGACTGAAAATCACTGTATTTTTCTATTTCCCATAACAGTAGTATGCATTTCTGTAGGCTCATAATATCTTTTCCACTCAATTTACTTTTACCTGAAAGAAAATATCCTGGGAATCAACCCCTGACTATTTCATTCTAACACATCATTACAAGAGTGGCCGTGCTGACTTCCGAGCCAAGACCCAAATAAGCTGAGTAATTCTACACTGAACTGCTTAGGCTTCCTATTTAGGGTATGGATTGTTGTGAGGGAATAGCACTGAAATTATTCATGGGTCATTTTGTTGAGTCACAAAAGCATTAATGTTTATATCAGAAAATGCTTCCTCTGTCTATCCCTTAGAATGGCAGGGACCTGATCAGCATTGCTGTGACTTTGTTGGGCAGTATGGTTCTGACCCCTTCAAAAGTCAAGTTAATGTAGACACCTTGGTTGAATGCTGACCATGTAAGACTTGCACGAAGTTTATGAGTGGAGACATGAAGCTTTAGACAATTAAATGAGTCCTAGGTTTAGGACACACCATGATGTAAATACATCTTATACTACAGATCAGTACAATCTGAAATAGTTAAGATGGTAAATTTTGTATTGTATGTTCTATCACAATTAAAAAATAAATAAATCTTTTGTAAAATGCTATGTAAAAACTTGAAAGTTTTCTGGAAACATCAGATATCTAAAAGATGGAGATAAAATAACTAGTCTGAAAAAAAAAGAAGAGTGTAGAGGAAAGTCTGAACCACTTCCTGCCTGTGCAAAGGAGTAAACTGAGACATGGATTCTTGTGCCCTGGTGAAAGATGAGAGAGACAATGTTGAAGTCCAGGTACTCTCTTGTGCATCACCGATGAGGCCACTCATCCCACCTAAAAGAGTTCTTCCTTACTTGGAGTTTGGGAAAGCAGCTGAAAGGTAAACCAATTGGATGACCCTGGGAATGAACAGCCAGCTCAGAATTCATTTCCTGCCAAGGCAGAAACCCTAACACGAAACTCCTTGCATAGGAATAGCATCCCCTAAGTCTATACTCTGAAACAGAGTTAAGGACGGCACAAATTCAGAGCACTGCTTGGTGATCCACCAAAAAATACTTGACTTTGTTCACACATAAACTTGGAACAAGGACTTTCAGATTCCTGGCAGAGTCCATGAGCAATTCTCTCTGAAGAAAATTAGCATCCTTTAAGGTACAAACTTTATATTAATAATTTCTCAAATATATACCAAAGAATTGTTCCCCCCTCTGGATTAAAACAACATTATCAGAAGCCAGTAGAAACAGCAGGGAGGACAGGGAAGATGGCTTAGTGATTAAGTACTGGGCCCACTAGCTTGAGAACTCAGGGGTTTGATGGCCTGCCAGTTTAACCAAGACAGTGAGCTACGAGTTAAGTAGGAAACCAAGTTTCAAAATAAATAAATAAATAAATAAATAAATAAATAAATAAATAAATAAA
>CABHPR010143161.1:65733-79681 GCA_902168415.1 Peromyscus melanophrys
TAAATAAATAAATAAATAAATAAATAAATAAATAAATAAATAAATAAGACGAGTGATAGAGGGATATTCCTGTCAGCTTCCGCATTCTACACACAAGTGCAGAAACATGTACTCCAATGCACACATAAGTTCACACACACGCATATGCCACACAGAAAATACAAAGGAAGCAGAGGAAAAGAAGAAAGAAGGAAAGGAAGGGAGGGAGGAGATGAGAAGGGGAGACTGCAGAGAGGGGTGGAAGCACTTGCTGCCAAGCCTGAGAACATGAGCTTGATCCCTAGTCCCATCTGGTAGAAGGAGAGAACTGACTCCCACAGATTAGCTTCTGACCTCTGTGGTATGAGTATGCATACATTCTCATGCAAAATTAGTAAATGAAAACAAGTTTTAATGAGAAACAAAGAAACAGCAGGCAAACATACTTTAAGAGGGCAAAGATATCTTTAATATAAATATACTTTGTCATAGAACTTTGAAATACAAAAAGGAAAATGGACAGAACCAAAAGGAAAATACCTGAAATTATAGTTAAAGATTTTCCCATTCCTTCCTCAGCATGGATGAGGTGACACCTCTTCCTGTATGAGCAGGGAAAACAAAGGTTAAGTAGGATACAGATGTTCAAAATATAATGCCCAAATTGTTCAGATTTCAAATGAAAATCATTTGTACATGAACGAGGGAAATCTGCCCTTTGATTTAGGAAAAGGAAATCAATAGATGTCAGCAGCAAAAACCTGTCAAAATTCTTCAAGCAGCCACCGAAGAAATGTTTTAGTGATCTATTGAAAATATACTTGAGGGGGCCAGGTGGTGGTGGCGCACGCCTTTAATCCCAGCACTCGGGAGGCAGAGGCAGGCGGATCTCTGTGAGTTCGAGGCCAGCCTGGGCTACCAAGTGAGCTCCAGGAAAGGTTCAAAGCTACATAGAGAAACCCTGTCTCGAAAAACCTATATATATTTTCACATACACTTGAGGGGAAATTTTGTTTCAATAAAAAATTTTACATTTGTTTAAATAAATAAATAAATAAATAAATAAATAAATAAATAAAGTGCACTTGAAACAACTGGGTAGAAAAGGAATCTCATTAAAGAAATACAGTATGTAAACAACACACCTGAAATTTGAAACAATTCAATGAATGGGCTCAACGGCAAAACCAAGATCACAAAGGAAAGTATCTGCGGAGCTGGAGTCAGAGAAACTGGCAGATTCTGAACAAGACAGAAGACAGAGTGGGCATAGAAAGAGCAGATCTTGGGAACCTATTTGACTGTAGCAAAATATCCATCATTTGTGTCCGCAGAGTTTGAAACAGAAAAAGAGAAACCATGCAAGACTGAAAGTGTATTCAAAGAAAAATGGATGAAAGGTCCTCAAACTTGACAAAAGGCAAAAATCCTACAGACTTACCAAATTGGATAACCCCAGAGAGATGTCTCTTCAGACATAACATGACCAATGGTTTGCTGTTTTGCTCTTGTTAGGATACAGACAAATTAGAACTCTCATTTTTTGGCTGGTGGGAATGCCAAATAGCAGGTCTTCAGAGGGTGGTTTGACGCATGCAAAGCAGAGCATAATCTTACTCTACAATTTTGTAAGTATGTTCCTACTTTTATTTCTAATTAAGTTTACAATCAAATTTTTGAAAATTAAGAAAAAAACAACCTTCCAAGCAACCAGGGAGACATGGAACTTTACCAGTACTATGAACGTTGTGACAGTCAATTTCTTATCAGAAACAATGAAGTCATAAAAAGTGGCACATTTTTCCAGAGCTGGAAGAGAGATTGTCAACCAAGAATTCTTTAAATAGCAAAATAACACATTTTTTAGTAATTAAACAGACATTTTACAATCATAACATTTTCTATATATAATGTGATCACCTGCTTACATTGTTCAAAATTTGCTTAATTGTAACAAAGGCCAACTTTATTGTCTCAACATTATGTCTTAGTAAAGATGACTAAAACTAATAAACCAGGCAGAATGAGGTTCCTTAAGTCCTCATAATGGTTACCACTGGTGGGGAACACAGAGCTCTGTGGGTCTGGTCATTATTGGCATCTATGGAAGGTATGCTGGAGTTCATTCTACAATTCATTAGCATACATTGTATTCTTTGAATCTAAAATATACCCTTCTGGTTCATGTTCTTAATGCTTTTTCCCCTAGGTAGTAGCACTATTTTAGGAGGGTGGAACCTTCAGTAGGTGTCATCCAGATGGCTAAAGTGGGTCACTAGAAGCAGGCCTTTGATGGTTGCAACCTAGCCCCTAGATCTGGCCCTGCTTTCTGCATTTTACATACCCTCCACCAGGACCTCCTTTTGCATTTCCTCACTTCCAATGTTTCTGTCAGATATTATGGTCACAGTGATTCAAAAGTGGTCAATCCTAGAAACATATACATGCAAGTAATACTGACTGGGCTTAGCAGGATGTATTTACATACTTGTTCATTTATATGTCTATGTAACAACAATGTTTAAAGAAGTGAAGCCTATGAATTTGGAAGGGAACAGGAAAGATGGTGTGGATATGGAAGAAGTATCATGGAAGAGAAGAAGAAGGGAATGATGTACTTATATTTTAATAAAATTTTAAATGTAGGGAAAAGGCAACTAACCCCCAAAAGGGGTATCTCAGAGATGAAGTCATTGAAATAGGAAGCTTGACCATGTGGTTCTTAAACCTTTGGAAATGGTTTGAAGACAAATTTGGAAAGGTTTGAAGATACAGGCTTGAGAATCCACAGAATAATGTAAGCTATGTCTATTGGAAAGAGATTGTAGGGAGAGTTTGTAAGGCCAGAATTCCAATAGGAAAGAGACATTGAAAGCCAAGCTATTTTAACTGGACTATACTGAGAACTGGATTAGTGGTCACTCATGTTTCATTGGCACAGGAATTTGTGTTTTCTGCTTGTCATGAAAAATCAAGTGACACTGAATTGAAAAGTAATGGATGGGTTAACATGGGAGAGAAAATGGCATGATAGCATGGCAACCAAGTTGTGGCATGTTTATCCTGGCTATTTTTATAGAGAGTACCAAGAGCAATAAACAGAGGAGAAAGATGCTAAAACTATCCAGGAAAGGAATACATGTAAAGTGGCAAACGAAAGAGAGAAAAGCAGAACAGAAGGCCCTGGTTTGAAAGAGATGAGAGTCTTTTTATAAAAAGCCAATCAATCGGGAAAGCTACCTCAAAAGCATTTCAGAAATTGCTTAGGCCTGGCCATCCCAAAACAGCCCTGGCTTGGTGCAACAGTAACCTTTTAAAAATAGAGATACATGGGCTGGAGAGATGGCTCAGCCGTGAAAGGCTAGGCTTACAACCAAAAATAAAAATAGGGATACAATACCAGAAAGGCGGCAATAGTTTCTGTGTACCAGGCAAGGTTTTGCAGAAAGTGGTGTGTGCCCAGAATCATGCACAATATGCACTATTGGTGCTGCTACAGACGAAATTCTAGGGTCCAGGAATCAAGCATGAAAAGGAAAATGAGAACACCATCACACCTAGTGACCTACTAGTAAAACTTCTGTCTCCTGCTCCAACTACTTTATGATCTGCTGGCTTAGAAGTCTTGGTTCCACAAGGGTTAGGAGGCACAACAATTGTGTTAAGCTGGAAGCTAAGACTTCCCTCTGGCCACTTTTACCTCCTCATGCCCTTTTGTCAATAGGCTAACAAAAGAATTTCAGTGTCATTGGTGGTAACTGATCTAGACTACCAGTGGGAAATTTTAATGCTACTCTACTCATAGTGGAAGACTATTTTTGACCTGTAATAGATCCTTTAGATCCATTCCCTGTGATTTGGGTCTGTGAGAAACTATAACAATCCAATCCAAGCAGGAAAAGAAATGGCCCAGGCTCTTTTAGGAATGAAGATGTATGTCATCCTTCCAGAACCAAGATCCAGTGAAGTACTTCCAAAAAAAGGAAGAAAATATAGGCTAAGTAGCTATAAATACCAGATGTGACTACATGACCAATTACAAAATAGGGGTTATAATTATTATTAGTGTTTCTTTCCTAGTTTGTTAGAGAATGTTTTACATATATAAATATCCACTAAGCAGATATCTGTATTTTATTTCATCTTCATGGTGGTTTGAGTGAGAATGGCTCCCACATGGCACAGCCATATCTGATGGGAACTGCAAAAGTCACACAGCCAACACAGCTTCCTGACAAACATCCAGCAAAACTGAACTGCATAATGACCACCACGCCACTTTTGGTTTTGATCTCTGCATGTTGCATACTTGGAGGAATTTTAATATTATTACAACTTAGGGATATTAGACTAATGGGAAATTCCTTATGAATCCTTTATGCCTTCTCCCAGGAGCACTGATTCTAAGCTTCCCTAGGAAAGTCTTGAGTATCTACCCCTCCCATTTTTAGGGAGATATCCTTATCTACTTGAAGGTCTTCCTTACGCCTTGGAGGTTGTGACACATAAAGACAGCAGAGAACTCTTTATGAGGCTCTGAGACATTCTCAAGAATTGTCTTTATTATATAAAGAGATTTGACTAGGTATGAACTTGACAATGGCTGGACTTGCAACTGCTGGTCTTGCTTGCCAATGTGAGCATATGAAGAGATATCCACCACCAGTGAAGCACATCACTGGGCATGTGTAGAAATTATTTCTAAAGAGGGTGACATATGGCACAGTAACCAGTAGAAAAACATTGCTCTAAACATGGGCAATGTTTTCCATTGAGATAGAATAAGAAAAGAAGTGGAGAAAGAGGCTAGCCATTGTGTGCTAGCTCCATTTTTTTTTCTGAGCACATGCACCAGTTGCTTTTGTGATCCCCTGCTCACATAAGACTCAAATTCTTCAGTCTGTCAATGTCAACTAAACACTAGGGACTCTCCCAGGAGCACTGAGGCCTTCAGCATTGTACTGGCACTATGAGGCTTCTAGTTTCCTGAATGGGAGAGCCACCTGGTTCTCTGCCTATCTAGTGTGGCATGATTCTACTCCTGAGCTCTTTATGGTATGCCAATCCAATTAATTCACATTTTTCTTGATCCCATTCCTTCATAAAACCCTAACTAATATAAAATACATTTATTATTTATGTATTTTAAAGAACAAAAGATAAAATGAGACATTTAAAAGAAAATCCCACTTTCCTCATTTCAAAAGATGTCCAAAAGTATTTTTTTAGCAAAATCAATTTTCATATGTATTTTAATGCCTATATTATATCACAATACAATTATATAAGCATAAAAAGCCTATGGAAATCTCAATCAAGTCGATTAATTTCCCCCAGAAGTAAATCAATATGCTTTAAATATCATTATCCAGCATGATCAAAAGAACAGGAGAAAAATTCTCTCCAACCTCACAATAATGGCTCGATCCCTAATAAGCCAAGGCTAAGTTCTGATCAACTGGCAAATGTATCTTTCAAATTCTTAGCACATGCTCAATTGAAAATGGAATGGATGGAAGGACTGCCATTATGAAAAGCTCTATTGATTCATTTTCAGGACTAAGTGGCTGAGCTCTAGAATTATCCATGAGATCTGTTTCCTAGGAAACCTATTTCACCCAGAGATTAAAGGCAAAGTCCTATGGGAAGGGAAGACTTGCTTGTTCCTTATATTTTTTTTTCAAAGAGAATAAAATATGTAACTGTAGATCTAAGTTCACTCACATGGAAACTTTAGTTACATGTTACTTGTTACACAATCAAATGTATAATTTCTTCCTAATACCTCACAGTTTGGAACCATATGGAAACAAGAGACAATATTGTAAGGTGGTACCTCCTACTATTCAATTTGTTCCCAAGTGGTACTCTCTCAATGCATCTTGGTGAATCCTCAAAGTTAACATTTAATCTTTCACTTTATATTAGTTTTAGTCAATCAATTTTGTTACAGGATAGAAGTGGAAGTAAGTACCAGCCTCACTCTGCCTCTATTTTTCTTACCATTTTGCCTACACTAAACTGAGGCCAAATTATCCCTTCCCTGTTTTCTTCCCCCATTGACATCAGTGATGTGAGTCAGGCCAGATTTTAGTGTGAAATATACTTCTGAGTGGAACAACCTTTAAAGTAGGCATTGTGCCTTGGCTGGCCTTGCTCTTCAACTCTGGTCCACACTAGAAGGATGAAAAGATGTATTTCTGTGAGAAAGTGAACATGAGAAGCCCCCTGTCTGTGTGCATAGGCAGGGGTCCATGAGTAGCACACAATGATCCTGGCCCTGAAAAAGTGGGTAGTCTATGTTCCTATCCTTCCCCTGAGGGCATAGAATGCTACTTAGTTCTATAAATTTCATCTTCCTGTGGTTTGCTGAGTAAAAGTGTATTTGTGGCTATTTTTTCAGCCTCACAGCTTTTACCTGGTTCTCTGAAAACTTAAAAGTCTGGGTGTACATTTTGGTTAGTGAGTGGGTACAACAAGTGCTTACTATGTTGCTTCATTTAGTCTTCCTTGAGAGCAGGAGTGTTCAAAATGTCAGCAGATGCTATGTCAGATGCTAGAATTTTATCTTCCCCCACTGCCAGGTTTCCTACTCCCTTTTCTTGGTCTTCTTACTCCTCCTATGTATAACACACACATTAGAGAAGAGAGGCCCGCCGTGGCCCTCCACGGTTCCAGCACTCTTCTGTTGTTGCTGTTGTTCTCTATATACTGAGACCAAATGGTACAAGCAAGACAACCCTCAAGGAATTCTGAGCAGTACCACCACTCTTGCTTTCTGCCCTTCACATAGTCAAGCAAACATGTCAAGAGGCATCTAGAACTAGGTCCTAACCTACTTTAGCCCACTGGTCTATACGCTGCCCCCTATTTTATTACAAGAGTTAAGAGAATGACATCTGGAGTCAGACTGCCTTGGTTCAAATTCATCTCCTCCACTGTCAAGGTATTTGGTTATGGATGACTCTCCTAAACTTACCATGCCTGGGTAATAGGATTTTCTCAACTATAGAATAGGACTAATGTAGTACTTAAATTGTTTGGCTAATGTGAATCTGTATATTTGATATACAAATTAACATACATGAATTATTTAAAACTGCACTGTATTCACTACATTTTATATTAGTATGAAAATGTCTAATAAAAATCAACTTGAAGGAAGAACTTACTTCTGCTATTGGATTAAGAAAATGCAGTCCACCTGGCAGGGAAGATATGCAGAGTTTGAGGCAGCAGGAACAAGCAACTGGACTCCTTGGATGTAGGAAGAAGAGGAAGCAGAGAGCAGACTATGCTATCACCCCTCTTTTTCTCTTTTCAGTTAGCCTGGAACTCCAGGCCACAGGAGGGTGCTGCCCACCTTTAGGTGAGTTTTCCCTCCTCAGTATCCCCACTCTGGAAACATCCCCACAGACACATATTCTAAGGTGATATTCTTAAGTGATTCCAAGTCAAGTTGACCATGAAGATTAACCACTACTCACAAAAGAGGTATAAATTGAAGATTAACCACTACTCACAAAAGAGGTATAAATGAAAGCTTAAACTGTTTTACTAAAAAAATGTTTTGAGATCTAAGAAGATAGTTTGGGGTTGGTAATACAAGTTAGAATGGAAAGTAAATTAGGTACAAAACTTTGGACTTACCAAGATAGAATAGATAATAGAGTAGTTTCTCTGAATTTGCCAAACACAAATGGACTGGACATTGTGAATGTAATCCTTACTTGATAGTTGTTGTTATTGTATGTAATTTCATTGTATTAGAGTTAAGCCCTTTTCTTTTTATTTAGACAAAAAAGGGAAAATGTTGGGGGATATTTGATCACATTGTGAATCACTAGCTTGCATTTGTGTTAATTAAATAAAATTAGCCTTGGGTCAGGAGGCTGAGTTAGCAACTAGTTGACAGAAAGTAATCATAGAGCACCAGAAGGCATCCAGGAGAGACACAGGAAGTAGTAGGGTGGGGTTTTGGAGTGGCAAAGCCTTCTCTGGTTTGGTGAAGGGGAGCATGGATGGGGTTTTTGGAGATGCCAGCAAAGAGGGAAGATTAGCTAATTGCAACCCAGTCCCTCTGAGCTACCACGTTTTTACCCCAGGCTTTGAATCTTGAGTCTTATTCATGAATAGAACACTACAGATTTAGTTAAAGCTACCTTTTGCAGCAGCAACAGGGCCTGGGCCTGCTGGAACAGGATTCCCACCAGTCTTTCACCTGAGCAGACAGGCCTCTGAGAGAGAAGCATGACAGTAACTGTGAAGTTGCAATTGCTGGCTGAAATAGCAGTAGATTAAGATGTAGGTACTGTGCCCAAGCTAAAACCACAAACACATATTAAATGCAGGTATTACATATCAATGTTATACTAAAACAGGAAGTTCAAACTGGCTCTTTAAGATAAAAGACAAAAGATTTTCTAGCATTGAAACATATGCACACATTTCAGGTCATCTGTACTAACTCACTGGTTGTGTGACGGAGGCCAAAATCCATCACTTTTACTAACTAGTACATGCAGTAGTTGTGGCACACATATTCTGTTCCATGTTTCATTGCTGGTTTTAGAGCTCAAGTAATGGGCAAGGCAGAGATCCTGCCCATATCAGGTTGATATTCTCACCAAAATAGAATGTATCTTCCTGCTTTGCTTTCCTTCACTGCCTTAAATGAGAGGCCAAAAACAGGGCTCAGTTACACTAGGATGTCTGAACCAAAAAAAAAAAAAATCTTATTTTTTTTAACTGCTAACAATGCTTTGGTAATTTCATATTTGTTTTGATGCTTGGTCTCTTGAGGTTTATTTCATCTGCTCTTGGCCTCTTCTGTTGACTTCTCTAACTTCTCTTTCTACTATGTAATTGGGTATTTGCCTTTCAGGATTCGGATGCTGGATAAATCCTGATGGGGCTATTTATCACTACGTGGCTATATTCATTTCTTATTGCTAGTACAACAATCTACAGCATACTTGGTGACATAAAACAACACATAATATCTTTCATGTACATAATGGGTGTCAAAGGGCTTCAGATGGGATACTGGCAAGGCTAGCTCTAGATGAGTTCTAGACAGTTATGTTTTCTTACTGTTTCCAAATCCTAGATGCCATTTTCATTCCTTAGTATTGATCATAAATCTTACTCCATCTTCACAGACATCAGAAGATCTGTCTCTGACCCTGAATCTGCTCTTCTGCTTCCCTTCTTCCTCTTTGAAGGAGCCTACATGGGACACATGCAGATAACCCAGGATAGTGTCCTTACATTAAAGCCAGTTCATTCACAACCTTAATTCTATCCAAAACTTGAATTCTCTTTTATCACATCACAGAAAATACTCATAGTTTCCACAGATCAGGACATGTATTTTGGTTTCTTTTTTTCATTATTGTGACAAAATATCTCACAAGAACTTAAAGAAAGAAGGATTTCTTTTGGTTTGTGACTGTAACGGATACAGCCCCTCACGATGAGGAAAGCACAGCTCAGCAGCTTTGCCTACTGCTGTAAATATTTGAAGCTGCTTCTTCTTGATTCTTAGAAGACCAAGAAGCAGAGCACTATGCCCTAAGTAGAGATATATGCAACTTTCAAGGCCTGACTCTAGTGACCCATTTCTGCTAGTGAGGCCTCATGTCCAAAGGACTCTACAACCTCCCACAACTACACCACCAGTTGAGCACCAAGTGTCCAAATGCAGGAACCTATGGGGATCATTTCACATCCAAATCATAAAAGATATTTGCAGAGGGTGTCATTATTCTATCATAGTAGCCTTGAGCAAGTGTCTAAGCTTATTGAAACATGGCCTCTTTTATTTAGATATAAAATATAGATGATCACAGCTGACTATAAAGGGAAGTTGAAATAATGTAAGTACTTTTCAAAATCAGAGTCACTGAGTTCCCTTTCCTTCAGCTGCTACTCATAGCATCAGCCCCCTTTCCTAGTCAGCATGTCCTTCTTCCCCCAGTCATCCTGACAAGAGCTAATGGTGGGTTCTTACAATAGTAGCTGTTCTTTAAAGGACAAAATCATAGCTAAGAGGCAGATTAGCTAAGAGGCCATGTTTCAATTAGCTATTACCCAATAGACTTGAATGGACATTTATGGAAATGACTACTTAGCATAAACTAGGTTACATGAAATCATTTCCTGACAATTACCATAAAGATAACAAGAATGGAAAAATTCCCTATAAATCCCTATGACCTAGCAGTTTCACCATGGTATGGCCCTAGTTGAATATTTTTCTCATGGGCCCCAAATACCATAAGCATAAACAAGATCTTCCTCACTATGTTTTAGATCATATAATTAATTAACTTATAGTGTACCGTTACCAAACTCAGTCTTTGAGGTAATAAGGAGCATGTTTTATTTCATATTGTAGTCCAATTTTATAAGGAAAATATATGTTCTTCCATTGATTGACCTAACACTGTATGTGTTTGCATGCATGTGAATGCATGTGCATGCATATATTCATGACTGGACATGTGTGGGTGCATTCAAAGACCAGAGGTCAGCCTTGCAAGTCATTCATTAGACAATGACCACTTGTTTTTGTTTCTATTTTCTTGGTCTTGCTTTGTTTTTGTTTTTGGGTTTTTTTTTTGTTTTTTGTTTTTTGTTTTTTTGAGGCAGGGTCTGTCATTGGCCTGATGTTTGCTGTGTAGGTCAGGCTGGCTGGCTAGCAAACCCCAAAGACCCATCAGTCTCAGTCTCCCTAATGCTGGAATAGCAAATGCATACCACCATGCCTGGATTTTAAATGTTAGGTCTGGAAACCAAATTCAGATCCTTGTGCTTGCAAGGTAAGCACTTTACAAGCTTATCCTAAGATAAGTCTTAAGACATACACAAAAGGTAAATGATTTTCTTGTGAAAATAGACACTTATGACATTACAATGCCTTAACAAAAAGAGAATAAAATATGATGGCAGAGGAAAGTCTCTTACAAAGCTGAAAATGGATCTTGTGTGATAAGACAAAGCAAGCAACTTTCAGACCATTTGCAAAATTTGTGAACATTTCCTTGATATTCAGAGTATTCTGTCATGTTTTTTAAAGATCCCAGATGGGATTATAAACCCCTCACCTCCCGAGAAGCTAAAGCGCTAAGGTACCAGGTTCTCAGACTCCTTGTAGGTAGGGTATGCCCATGTGACCTAGACTCTACCAATTAAAGAACTTTCTCTAGATGATAACTTAAAAGTTAATGGCTGTGAAGAGTATTTTCTAAAATAGTTCAGACAGGAATGACAAGTATACTCAGACACCAAAAAACTGCAATAGACACATTGAGCACCCAATGAACATCATCAGCAATGCCAGTGACGTCAGACCGTCTTCCCCTGATTAGCAACATGAAAACATTTGCTCTGGCTTATGGCCTCAAGCCCTCTTTTTCAGCCAGCTTTGTTCTTTGCCTTTTCCATTCTTTGGTATTCTTTTAATAATTCTACCTCTGTTTAGTTATGGTAGATTTTATAACTTCTCTCCAAATCCATGGGAAAATATTATTGATTCATTTGCATTTTTAAAGCCCTGAAAATGAACCAGTGAGTCATGCAAAGAAGTTAAAAAGCATTCTTTCTGCACTTGAACAGCTTTATGAAAGGGATGACATAAGAATATTAGGTTATCAAGGAAAGATATTATTTAGTGATGGTATTTATTGTTTTTAAGTATACTTGGTAGCAGCAGTCTGGGGTACAGCTTTATGCTAGAATACTTGTTTGGTATGTATAAGGTCCTTGGTTCAATCCCTAGCACCACATTTTTTTTTAAGTCTTGCAATGTAGCTCAGTGGTGGAGCAATTGCTAGCATGCACTAGACAGTAGATTCAATTTCCAGTACAATAAAATAAAAATGTACATACATACATGTATTTCAGTAACTTCAATCATTCCCAGATTTCAGACCCTGCTCTGTTATGACTATAAGCAACCAATATTAGTTAAGGAAATAAATTCAAGGATAGAAAACCAAAGGAGATGTGAGATGATAACGCTACAAGTTTATCAACTGAGAAACCCATGAGGGAGCTCCAGAAGTTGCAAGTTCTCCAGGGAAATTGGACTGGTGGCATTCTTATTTTATATTTTTATATTACAGTTTTCCAAACAACAGTAAGTGCTGAGAGTGTGAGTGGGTAGTGGGTGTGAAGGTCATGGAGGGAAAAATAATGATGGAGACTGAAAAATCCCATGATCTGAAAACTGAAGACCCAAGAATGAGGATGGCATGTATCTACCCTAGTCTGAAGTTTTGAGAGTCAGAGATACAATGTTACAAACCCCACTCCAAGGGCAGAAGATGACCCAAGTCTTCAGGTAAGCAGGGGAGGGTAGATTACCCCTCTCTGCTTTGTGATTCACTTAAGTCATCCACCAATTAGATGGCAATCATTCACTTTAGAACAATCTGCTGCCAAAGAGTCAAGTGCTGACCTCATAATGATGCATCCTCACTCACTGAAACATCTGGACATTCTTTGATCCAGCCAGGTTGACTTATAGCATGTCCTATCATAGTACCTAAATAATTATGGTATCTAGTTCATATTTCTTCAAGTTATATAAACTTAAAATGTCAGAGATGGAAAATACATGAAATATTATGTAATTTCCTTCTTATATAACCCAGAAAGCAGGGGTCTAAGGAGAATGAGCTAAAAGTAAGGTCACGGCAACCTTCAGATGCCCAATAGCACCCACAAGACGCTTCCAGTATAGAAACTATCTTGATGCAATTCCATCTTCAATGCTTTTGATAGGCTATTGAATTTCTTAATTAAATTTTTGCTTATTTGTTTGGTACTCTTTGAGTACAATTCAATCACTAGACATCATATTAGACTCTTTTGTACAAACCTTGTCTACTGGTGGTTGAATTAAATAACTAAAGGACTGTAAGTTTTCTAACATGAGAAATCCATAATGAGAAGGAAATTCTATTCATTTGCTTGTTTTATTCATTGCAATCTTTGAAAGGCAATTATTGTTTAAAGGGAAAAAGTAAAGCCTTGTATAATCCTGCTTTGTATTAAACCATAACAGATAAATTCTCTTCTCTGAGGAAAACTGTAATAGGATAGTGGTAAGCAGGTCATCCTCATCTCTCTTAGCCTTAGAGAAGCTATTGTGTGTGTGTGTGTGTGTGTGTGTGTGTGTGTGTGTGTGTGTGTGTGTAAGGAAATGACACTTCTAAACCTGATTTGATCACCTAGCAAGAAATAACTGAAGATGTAGAACACTCAGGTGACATGTGTCCATCTTGCCATTTTATTATCATTGTTATTAACATGCCATATACTTTAGTCTTAGCATATCTGAACTACAGATTAGAATGGCAGTAGATACAGTTAACTTACTTAGAACAAATGTAAACCCATTCTGACTACCAAATCTGGACTCCTTCCACTGCATTTTTTCCCCAATAGCAGTTAATGCTCTGCTCCTAAGACTTCAATATACTAAACAGCAGGCTATGAAAATGCTATGGCAAATAATCTGTATCTAAGTAAAATTTGGTACTATTGTGATGCTCCCATACCCGTGGACAGGAAACAAGATCAAGGCTATTTGTCCAGTGACTGATGGAGGCAGATGCAGAGATCCACAGCCAGGCACCAGGCTGAGCTCCGGGAATCCAATTGATGAGAGAGAGGAGAGATACTGCAGACGAGGGACGTAGAGATAATGATGGGAGGATGTGCAGAGATGACCGGCCACACTAGTGGAAGCCCATGAACTGTGGACTGGTGGCTATGGAGCCCCCATAGGACTGGACTAGGCCCTCTGGATACAGAAGACGGTTGTTTGGCTTGAACGGTTTGGGGGGCACCCAGGCAGGGGGATCGAGATCTGTCCCTGGTCTATGGGCAGGCTTCTGGAATCCGGTGCCTGTGGTGTGACACCTTGCACAGCCTTGGTGCAGTGGGAAGGGGCTTGGAA
>CABHPR010143161.1:88111-98236 GCA_902168415.1 Peromyscus melanophrys
AATAATAATAATAATAATAATAATAATAATAATAATAATAATAATAATAAGCACTTCCTAGTGCCCTGGCTATGCTACGTAAATGTCCTCTTCCACTGAAAGAAACCAAAGCTGCTTCATCTGAAATGATGGACTTCATACACAGAGAAGGGAATGTGAAAGATAAGTTGAGAATAAAATATTAAAACAAAAAAGGAGAAAGAAACTGTAGAAAGACTATTACAATAATTTCAAAGGACTCAGAAGCCAAGGTGAATATTATTCCACTAGCCAAAAATGGGACAATTGGATAGCAATAAGAGTTATAATCATAATGGACTGATACACGTGAAAAATGGACAAAGCTGCAAATCCAAACTCATGCTAAATACCTCATTAGTTTCATTTGCTGAATGTTAAGAAGTCAGTTCAAGGCTTTTTGGAGCCCACTGCCTATGGTGGGACACCTTGCACAGCCGTGATGCAGGGGGAGGGGCTTGGACCTGCCTCTGCTGAATGCACCAGGCTCTGTAGACTCCCTGTGGGAGACCTTGCCTTGCTAGGGGAGGGAATGGTAGGTGGGCTGGGGGTGGAGGGAAGATGGGAGGGGCAGGAGGAGGGAGGAGAGGGGGATCTGTGATTGGTATGTAAAATGAATAAAAAAAATCCTTAATGAAAAAAAAAAGAAGTCAGCTCAAAATGCTGATAACGTGTAAGAAAAAACAATGGATAGAATTAAGCTCTTATGCTATTTGCATAAAATATAACCATAACTGATAAAATATCTTTTTCATTATATTACTAATCTAATTAATAAACAGGGCAGGGATCATTGAGTCATCATCATTTAATTAACTAGTGATCACCAATGGATACAAACATTACAAAAGAGGAAACAATATTATGGAGAGCAAAGGAAGCAATAAGGAAAGATGTCCTGAGTGACTGCATTGTTGACATGTTGGCATGTCAAGGACTCCAAAGACTTAGACACATGGAACATTGGCAAAGCCCCACAACACAACCTGAGGTGAGGCTCAGTGGGATGGCAAAGCCTTTCTCTGGTCCATATGCAGATGTTGATCATGTGTGCAGAAGATGATCACCATATCTCCCCTCCCTAGATGTTTACAGCATGAATACTGCTCCCCTATAGAGACTGCTGCTGTGGGATGGTCTGTATGTCAAATTGCTCTGATTGGTCAATAAATAAAACACTGATTGGTCAGTGGCCAAGCAGGAAGTATAGGCAGGACTAACAGAGAGGAGAATTAGGAGAACAGGAAGCTGAGTGAGAGAGACACTGCCAGCTGCTGCCATGACAAGCAGCATGTGAAGATGCCGGTAAGCCACGAGCCACGTGGCAAGGTATAGATTTATAGAAATGGATTAATTTAAGATATAAGAACAGTTAGCAAGAAGCCTGCCACGGCCAAACAATTTAAACAATATAAGTCTCTGTGTTTACTTGGTTGGGTCTGAGCGGCTGAGGGACTGGTGGGTGACAGATTTGTCCTGACTGTGGGCCAGGCAGGAAAACTCTAGCTACAGACTGCTCCTACTGAGATTAGCTTTAACTAATCTGTAGGTTTACCTGTCTTCTTGATTCATCTATATATCATAAACCTTGCCTCAATGGTCAAGCTGTATGAAGTAAACCCACCTCCCTGTTCCACTGTATATAACAAAAATATAAAATTTCTGGAGTGTTGCAGTCTCTCCATCTGAAAGCCAGTCAAGTCCCCCAGATCCCAGCTTTTCTCTGTGTCTGTGTGTGTTTGTCCTTTCTTCATTCCATAGCCACCCCAGGGAGGTCAAGTCCATGGACACATGCAAGGACTCAGCAGAAACTGACATCCATGTATAAGGATTCTTGCCAAAAGAAATCAAGCCTGAGTCTATTAATCCTCCAGATTGAATTAGCAATCATCAATATTTTGGAAAGAAAGAGGACAAAACCTGATTATACAACACTTCATGGACAGCAAGTACATTACTAGAAAAGTCTGTATGACAATAGACTTGGCCCTTTCAACAAAATAGAAATAAAAATACAAAAAGTAAGAGAAATGGAGCAAAAACACATAGATTAAAAAATTAAGATACTTTTGGGAGGGGTCCTGATTCCAGTTTCAAACAATAAATGTGACCTGGTTAAGTAATATTTGTAGCATATTATTGGCATTTGGAGCAGTGTAATGAAGAAATGGAGGTTGCTCTTAAGGAGAGTCCTTGGAGGGACAGCCAACCTTCTGCCCTTGCAGCAGGGCATCGTCAGCCACTAGGTTCCCAATGGAGAACTGCTGTGGATATCTGTATGCTGTGAATGTGTTGTTCTGATTGGTTGATAAATAAAGTGCTGATTGGCCAGTAGCCAGGCAGGAAGTATAGGCGGGACAAAGAGAGAGGAGAATTCTGGAAGGAGGAAGACTGAGTCAGGAGAAGCTGCCAGCTGCTGCCACTGTAAGAAGTAAGATGTAAAGTAATGGTAAGCCACAAGCCACATGGCAACTTATAGATTAATAGAAATGGGTTAATTTAAGATGTAAGATCTAGATAGCAAGAAGCTTGCCACAGCCATACAGTTTATAAGTAATAAAAGTCTCTGTGTGTTTACTTGGGTTGGAGTGGCAGCAGGAGCCAGGTGGACTGGAGAATACTCCAGCTACAGAGAACCTCATGATCAAGGTTCAAAAACAAATTTGAGAAAAATCTCATAATGTTTTAGGCAAGTTTATAATTTTTTATTGGGCCATGCTCATAACTGCCTTGACCAGATATGGCCTGCAAGCAGTAGGGTGGACATACCAGAATCCAAAGACATTAACATATGAAAACAATATATTGAGAATTTGTTTTAAAAAAAAACTGTGAAAGTAAGTGTATGAAGTCACAGAACAGTTACAGGGTAATAACTGCTGCAAATGTTGATGAGGGCACATGGGTTCATTTCAGTTTTATACTTTTATATATTAAAAATTCTTCATAAACTGAGTTAGAAAATTACAAATCCACACAAAAGAAGCAATATATTGAGCTGGCTCTAAAGAATAGGGTAAGCATGCCCCAATTTCTAATCTTTTTTGTTCTTACAGAGTGAGGAATAATTTTGAATTGCATTAGTGTTCTTTTCTTAGGTCTATGGAATTTGATAAGTCTTCAGGTCTTTTCAGTCTGCTGTCTCATGAAAGACAGTCATGACAGAATTGTTCTAGTCCTTTTTCCCAATTCAGCCACAGCTTCAGTATCAAACTGTGAATAACACATCCTACTTGGAGTTGTGATAATTTCAATATGAACTCCCCACAGGTTCACCTGCTAAAGTTTTGATCTGTGTGAAGGTTAATTGGTTGTCAACCTGGCTATACATGGAAATACCTAAAATGGGAGCAGCTGAGCACACCTGTAGGGAATTTTCTTGACTGGATTATTTGAGGTGAGGAAATCCACCCTAAATATAGGCCACACCTCTGGTGGCAACATACATAAAATGACATGGAAGAAGGAAGCTTTTTGTTTTTATTCTGGTCTCTCTCTGTCTCTCTCTGTCTCTCTCTGTCTCTCTCTCTCTCTCTCTCTCTCTCTCTCTCTCTCTCTCTCTCTCTCTCTCTCTCTCTCTCTCTCTCTGGCAAGTTCATCTATTCCATTGCTGAGTAATTCCTTCATTGCCATTAGAACCTATTTATTCCTGATTCCAATGTAGACTAAAAGCCAGCAGTTCTCTAGGAATCCTCTAGGACTCTTGCTAGCATCAGGTTGGGACTGCTAAGAAATCCAGTCCTATAGACTGAATAACTAGATTCTTGAGACATCAAGAGACAGCCATTCTACTGGCCTATAAGCCATTCTAATTAATCCTCTCCAGTTTATCTGTTCTTTAGTGAACCCTGATTAATATAATCTTCAACTGGTGGCATTGCCTTAATAAGTCCTAGAAATTTTAGAGCTAGGACCTAGCTGAAGGAGTTAAGTCACTGGGTGAAGGTGGGCATTGTGTCTTTGGCCCCTTCCTGCCTCTTGCCCTGGTTTTAGTCCACCATGAGGTGAACAGCAGTCCTCTGCTACATGCTCTCACCTGTCTTGAGATAAAAAAAAACCCAGGAACCATGAGACAAAATAACTCTTTCATTCTTTATGCTATTTGTTCTATTTTATACCATTACCAGAATATTCCACCACTTTTCCATCATGTTTCATTGTAATCAGACTGTTATGAGAGATCTTACATGTCTCTAGTTGGGTTCATCAAGAAGGAAGAAAGTGTTTCAGAATCTCATACCCTGTGAGAGACCTTTCCTGTGGAGACAGTGGTCTCAAGCTTATACCAGGAAACCAACAACTGTCCAGCTTTGTCTGCTATGGTTTGTGATTGACCTACTGACAGCTCTTGTTTTTTCAGCCTTGTGGTAACCAAACCCATTTGATTTTGCATTTAGTGATTCAGAGTAAGTGAAGACAAAATATAAAGGCAATCATTCTCAGCTTGGAAAGCTTTAGGCATCTTTAATTGGCACAACTTTTTGCAGTCCACATGATGGAAATTAGACTGACTGCTAACTGCATTTCTTTTGAGTATTGTAATTGAGAAAGGAAAAAAAAGATAGGCCCATCTTCTCCATACACACAGACATCAAATCTATTTAACTTGCATTCTAAACATTATATTGAAATATATTCATTCTGATTATTTTTCTGAAATGTTTACTGTTCTTTCCTGCTTTTTTCTTTTAAGGAGGACACATTTTGAATGAGAAGCTCTTAGAATCCTCTGATGCTTGTGAGTCTTTCAAATGAAACTTTCCTCATATGTTCTGACATGAGCAAATCTGCTTGCAGAGATTAATGCTTTGGTCCCAGACATGAGAGAGAAACTAAGGGAGGGATTCAGGATTCTCCATCTATAGATATATGTACCATTTGTTCTCCTTAAGTTACCTATCACCTCTTGGATTACATGCTGGCTGGATAATAAAGGAGAAAAGTAATGCAAATACTTGAAAAGTCATATGAATTGTCTAATTAGAGTTTCTTAGACGCTGTTTCAAATTAGGATAATTTTCAAATTATTAGATGTGACAACTATGTAAACATAAAATGTTTTAATTAGAGAGTTGTTTGTGTGGTGGGGGAAAACCCACATGAAGCATCAATCTGTCACTGCACATTAACTTCCCGCAGCAGCGATTCCCTCTGGACTGCTGAGCCCCAGCAACAAGCCTGCATCCATCATCCTCTCGGAAATTTAATCCTCCTCACCTGTTTACAGCCAGGTCTCTGCTCTTTAAAGAAAAAAAAATTAGGACAAGGAACTCCAGCTGAATTCTCATTCAAATTCCTATCAACCCCTAGTGTTGCTGAATTTGCTTAATGTATCACTAAGCACATTCTTTCCAGGCTTCATAAATACCATGCCATGTTACTGATGAAATAAAGGTTTTCTGAGTGCTTCAACCTTAAAAGTGATAAAGCAAACAAAATCAAATCTGAGAGCCTCCCTGAAGTTCTTATTAACCTTGAAAAATTACTTTTTTGGTTTTAGGATCTCATGAGAACTTAAAGCTCTTTCCTTCAAACTCAAAAATCACAAAAAAATTTGAGTAAAGAACCAGAAGTCTTAGGTACCTCCTTATGCCAGCATGTACCTGCCCTCTTTGAGCTCACCAACTCAACATTAAAAAGTCATTAAAACTCAGATTCCAATTCTTCCAGCATAAATATTTATAAATTGGTAAGTTTGTGTTGGTGCCAAAGACTATGCTGGAGGCTGGAAGGACAGGAGGAAAGACACTTATAGCCGGTCCCTGTGCTCATGAGATATATCATCTCAGAGAAGAAACGCGTAAAGTGTTACATAAACAAATGTAATATATGAGAATTTCATGAAGGGAGTCAGAGTGTTGTGAGGCCAACAAATGAGAGTTTGGCCTAATGAGGAAGATTTTAGATAGGTTCCTTGAGGTTCTAACAGTGAAGTCAAGGTCAGAGATAATAAGCCAAAATGAAAGAACCATTTGAATGGAAAGGAAGAGCAAGTTCAAAAGCCTTGAAACAAGAGGGAGTTGGATATAAGATCCATTGACCAAGTCCAGAGTCAATGAAAATGGAGACTCACTGTGATTGGAAGGATAGGCAAATATGAGTCAGGCAGGTCTTCATAGCATATTTTAAGCATTATTTTATTTTAGAGTAATGACAGTTAGTTAAGGAATTAACACTTTGGACTCAACATGTTCCCTGCAAGTTCATGTGTTAAAGTCTTGGTGTCCAGGAAGCAGTGTTTAAAGATGGGTCCTTTAAGAGGTGATTGGATCAGGAGGGCTCTGATCTCAGCAGTGGATTAATTTATTCATGAATTTGAAGCTTAATGGAATTGGTTAGGAGCTCGGCTATTATGTGAACTCCTTTCTGCTTCCTGGTCACACTGTGGTCAGTGAATTTCCTCTGTACATGCTTCAATCATAATTGTTTGTCCCACACTGAGAGGCAACCAGGCTGAAAAGACCATTGAGTGAAACGTTTAAAACCTTTCTTCCTTTTATTGTTTACATTGAATACTTTGTTACCATGATGGAAGCAGTACAGCAAACAGGTAGGTGCCATAATCCACGATCATTTCTGCTAAACTTGCCACACAGACAGTGTGGAGAATATATTGGCAGAATAGCATAGGTTCTAAGAGCCTGGTTTGGTGGTCACTGGATGATAACCAGGTAAGAATAGTGACTTAACAAATGATTGTGGTTTAATCCAAACAATATCTGTTTGAAACAATTTAAAAAAAAAATAGTTGAAGATTGAATTTTCCACTTGCCAATATGTGGGGGAAATGCCTGGCACATAGTAGGTGTTCCATAAATGTTTGTTGAATAAGTGAAGAGTGGTAGAGGAGAAGTTAAATTGGCCAGAGATAAACAAGAGGTGCTACAGTAAGAATAGGTAAATGAGATAGTAATGAATTTAAGTTAATATGACCCTAGGTTAGGAATAAGGATGTTGACGGGTCTGCTTTGACATACATACTATAAAGCATGAAGTTAACATTAAAAATTACTGAAAACAGAGACCCCAATAAAAACACAAGGAGATTAACTTTTTCCTAACATTAACATTCTGAGAACACTCGATTTCATTAGGATGTGGCAAAGCAGAAACATTTTCTAGTAGAAGACTGACTAGAATATAAAAATACAGCCATAACTGGCCTTGTACACTTCTCAGAAGTCCCCAGATAATTCAGCTTGGTGAGGTCTTGAATTGCAAACACCAAAAACACTGGCTGTTATGTGAATTTTTCTTAAAAATACAGAAAATCAACCATGGAATGCAGTAACAAGACACATTCATAAGATATTGACATTGAACAGGAAAGGATCCTTCTTTCATATGTCTGCCATATATATGGCCACCAGAGTTCAATTTAAGAGACTCCTGGTAACTCACTGTGGAAATTAGCCCTTACTTAACTCAAGGCATTCACCTGATTCCACTGCCTGCACAACACAGTGCATGTGATGAAAAAGCACAAGCTATATATTTCCACTTCCATCTGAGCATACATAAAAGTTCCCATAAGGAACAAATGAGAACAAAGTTAATGGCACATGTGTATGAAAATGACATAATGAGACCCATTACTTTGTATGCTAAGCTAAAACATTAATCTTTTAAAAATCCCCATAAGATTCCATTCAGTTAAGGAATGCAAATGAATGCATGCACTAGGAAACTCATTCCCACTTCTAGGTTCTATATGCATTGAAAAATTGGAATATGTATTATCTTTGACTTTCTTTCTTAGGTAGAAATTATGGCCACAATTGTATTTTGAAACCTATTGTTGTGTTTTGGGTTTAGTTTTGTTTATGTTTTAGAATAAGAAAATTGATTCTATGAAGGCTTCATTCTCTCAATAGATTTTCTATTCAACCTGCTGTTTAATGAGGATTATACATTTATAGACAGTCCTATCAGCAAGGATATTTGCTGGATTTTCAAAAGCTAGAAACAAAAGATACTGAAATCAAGGAATTGATATTCAATGAATATTTTAATTTAGAAGTGATATATCAAATCAAGACAAATCCAGAGCAATCCACTTTTTCATCATGTAGGTTAGAATTTCCTAAAATTTCTCTGAGTTGACTCTGCTTTTAATCTCTTCCAAAGTATTTTAAAGATTTTTAGTGTAGAGGAGTTGGTGAATACATGATGAAATCTCTGAATAAAGGTGAGTATAAGGCTTTAGTCTTTGACCTCATTTTAAAAAGGAAGACATAGTCATTTTTTTCTGCTATTCTTTCTGGCCACTGAGGACTTGAATAAAGCATATTTGTCTTGAAATAATGCCAAGTAAAATTTTGATATCCACTCAACTGCTCGGTAGACATTCCATGAGCTACGTTTGTTTTCTGTGTCTTTGTTTGATATGAATACGGATTTGGAACTCCCCTAGCATACATTCTTAGCACCCACTTAGGACTATTTGCAAACCATTGCTTCAGTCTCCTTTGATGCTTCAATTCTCAAATGTTGTCGAAAGCACCCAATATAAATATTCAGTACACTCCTCACTGCATTCTCAGATGTCCTGTTCTACATACACGATGAATGATTTCTCTAAGATGGGTACAGATAAATGGCGTCAGTGACAAGGTGAAGATTAAGATTAGTTTAGCACTCACATATTCAACTCTTAAATATCCATATTAATAAGGGGATCAAGAGGATAACAAGTGCAAAATACGGGATAATACTAAAGTAATTTGGATTTGGTATTCATTGTATAATTTTAAGGATGAGCAAATTAATTTTCTAATTATAACTTGGCTTTTCACAGTGAGTCTCTATTCTCAATTGGATTCGGTTGAAAGTCAGCTCATGGTATGCTAGAAACAAAAGTAAATTTCAACTAGAATTCATAATTTTTTATAAATGATTCATTTATAAATTATCAAACAATTTTTTTTCTGCCTTGGTAATATTTATCCCTTGCCAATAGTCTCAAGAAAGCAATTGTCTATTATAAATTATATAGATACAGAATCAAATGTATTATTGAACACAATAGACCTCAAGGTAAGAATATCACTAAAGATAACCATTCCAACAGGAAGATGCAACAGTACTTAACATGCATATAAAAATATGTGAAGCCAGGATCTGAGATGTAAAGAATGCCTGGACAAACAGCCATCGTTGGATGTTTTAACGTGCCTTGCTTGTATCTGAGAGAATAGATACATGGCACATCAGTGAAAGCCTTGAAATTTGAAGAATCTATAAAGAAACTTGATCTAAACAATAATTACGGAAGACTAAACTGGACTATGAGATACACATTTCTTTTGTGTTAAGGTAAATGTATCCACTTTTGATGACTTCATCTCAATATGTAAATCTAGGCAAGTCATTTTGTCCCCAAAATCTTTCACTCCTATACTGTGGAGTGGAAATAAAATGCACAAGATCATTGCTAGAAAGATTAACTGATAAGTAAAAGCTAAAACAATACAAAAATAGAAGACACAATACTTGGAGATCCTTCTCCCTCTTCTGGCCTCCGTGGGTACTGCATACATGTAGTGCACAGATACACATGCAGGCAAAACACACATGGGGGGCTGAGGGGAGGCACAATATGAAAGTGAGTCGGCTAAACAGTAAAGCATCAAGAATGTCTGAAGAAAAGTGGTCACCACTACTTGGGAAAGCATCCTAGAAAGTGGATTCCAGTGCTGATGTTTCTACAGCATCATACTGTTTATTTTAAAGTATAAGTTTTGTGGTAGTGACTGGGGAATGGGGACTATTGAAAATGTTTTAGCACGGAATTAAAGCATTACCAGTTTACAAATGGCTTTCCCACCTCCATTTGCATGAATTAGGTAATCAGATAATACTTGAATCTAATGTGGTTTTCACCAGTTTGCAATAATTTACCACCAAGGTGTGCACAAGGAGTCAATAGACTGGTCGTGGTGGTGCATTCCTATAATTTCATCTCTCTGGATTGTTTTTATAAATTCATATATATATATATATATATGATTTTATAAATATAATGCAAGGTGCTGCTGCTATCTCTTTCTCTTTCTGTGTGTGTGTGTGTGTGTGTGTGTGTGTGTGTGTGTGTGTGTGTGTGTGTGT
>CABHPR010143162.1:0-30147 GCA_902168415.1 Peromyscus melanophrys
TTTTTTTTTTTTTTGGTTTTTACTTTGTTTTATTGTGTGTATGTACATGAGAGTATGCAGTGTGTGTTTATGTGTATATTAGGTACATGTGTGTATATACATGTATGTGAGGGCCAAAACCCAACCTTCTTAGGCACCAGCCACCTTAGTTTTTGAATGTTTCTCACACAGGGGTTGACCAAACAGACTAGGTTGACTGCCCTCCTCACTGCCAGAATTACAAGGGTTTGTGTCACCATGCTGGTGTTTTACCATGGATTCTGGGGGGTTGAATTTGGGTCCCAATGCTTATACAGAAAGTAGTTTACCAAACCCAGGAACTGTCATTTTAAATTACACAAACACTAACAAGTAAAATACCAATGTGCATTATGTTCTATATTAATACTTACTTGAGTAATTTATCGACACACAAAATGTGTGTCACTCATAATCTACACTCACAAGCCAGTGTGGTGGTTTGAATAAGAACGGCCCACACAGGCTCATGTATTTGAATATTTGGTCTCAGTTGATGGAACTGTTTGGGAGGATTAGGAGGTGTGGCCTTGTTGGAAGAGGTGTATTACTCCTTTGAGGACTTCAGTGATGTCATTCCCAGTTAGCTCTCTCTGTCTCTGCTTGTGAATCAAGATGTAAGCTCTTAGCCACTGCTCTAGCACCATGCTTATCTGCCTGTTGCCATGCTCTCTACCATGATAGTCATGGATTCTTAACTCTCTCAAACTGTGAGCCTCAAATTCAATGCTTTACTGTTTAAATTGCCTTGGTCATGGTGTCTTAACAGAGCACTAGAAAAGTAACTAAGACAGCCACTTATTAACCACTCCCCTTTCTGGCTTTTTGACTTGAAATACCCAGGAATCCAAATACTACAGCCCACAGCAGTCAGAAACTTTCTTTCCGCCTTTCCTCACATGGGTTTTTCCTCTTTTGCTAACCAACTCTCTCCACTTCCTACAAAGCAGTTAGCAGTCCTATTAGAAAGCATTGCTTTTGTGTACAAGGAGACTAGTAGTTAAAAACAGGTCCATAAGGAGCTAGAGAGAAGGCTCCATGGCTGCAGAGGAGCTGAGTTCAGTTCCCAGAACCCACATGGTGGCTCACAATCAACTGTAACTGTAGTTCCAGAGGCTCTGATACTGTCTTCTAACCTCCAAGAGTACCAGGCATGTACATGGTGCATATACACATGCAGACAAAAACTCATACACATACAAACATTTTTAAATCTCTTAAAAGGACTATTTTTAAAAAACAACAACCAAAAATAGATCCATATGGAAAATTCTTATTTAAATCAAGGAGTGCTTTTGCACTATAAACAATCAATTCCCAGTTAATTTATATGGTTTAGTCTAAATACTGACTTACTAAATTTTCTTAAAACTTTGTACAGGACCACAAATTCTACCAAAAGTATCCTAAGGGCAGGCCAGATGGTTCAGTGAGTAAAGAGGCTTGCTGCCAATCCTGATGACCTGAGTTGGATCCTCAGGGAGCCACATGGTAGAAGGAGAGAACTGACTCCCTCGAGTCAACTTCTGACCGCCACATGCACACAGTGCCACACATGCAGGAACACACACATGCAATAACATATTGTTTGTTAAAAATAACAAATGACAAGTAAAAATTAAAAACTATTTCTCTACAAAAGCATCTTAAAGAGTTCATTTCAGGGGCTGGAGAAAATGGCTCAATGATTAAGGTAACACTTGCTACTCTTTCAGAGGACTTGAGTTCAGTTCTCAATATCCATCCATGTCAAGGCGGGTGTTCCCAACACTTATCACCACCTCTAACTTCAGTTTCAGGGAACCTGATGCCCTCTTTTGGTCTCTAAGAGCACTATACACACATGGCATTCATGCACATATATACAAATACTCGAGTGCATGTGTGTGCACGCGCGCGCACACACACATAAAAATATGAACTACTGTGAGAAAAAGAGCAGGGCCATAAAAGAGCTCATTTCAGGAGATGAATCTAGAAGGCAAGTAATAAGCAAAAAGCAAGCCGAGCCAGGTATGGCAGTCCAGGCCTATAATCCCAGCATCTGATAGGCTGACAGAAGACTGCTGGCCTGAGCCTCGGAGAACCTACCTAAAAGAAGAAGGGAGGGAGGGAGGGAGGGAGGGAGGGAGGGAGAGAGGAATTAAAACAAGCATAAACAGGAAGTCGAAGAAGCCTGACAGATTTAAGACACAGACACAGTAATGACTAATTAAGGCTAACTGGACAAGCAGAAATTGTGTCTTCCCATTCTAGATACAAAATGCGAACAAATTTAGATTCTTCGTATTATTTATACTGGGTTTAACCCATATGAGTACTTGAGTTTTTTTTTTTCTTTTTTAAGATGTAACAATTTCCTTACAGAAATAAACAAGCCAGGCTAGCAAGGTAGCTCAGCGAGTACGGGAGCTTGCTATGAAGCTTAAGGACCTGAGTTCTATCCTGGTTCTCACAAGGAGGAAGGAGAAAACTGACTTCTAACCTCTATATGCACATCATGTCATGTGTTGTGTGCACACAAAGAAACATACATATAATAATAATAAATGTAATAAAACTTTATTTTTTAAAAAAAATAAAAAAGCAAGCCTAAGATAGATCTCTACATTCTGTTTTAATCTGCCATACCTTTAAAACTGCTTGAGAGGAAATGTCAACGTGAAGCTTCACATGCAGTCAATAATGGAAATTAGGCCTTAACCATGTGTTCAAGATCACACACCTGCACAAGCCCTGAGGACTCTGGACTAAGAGACTGCCATATACTTGACAATCTAATTGCAGCTCAAATACAAGCACATGTATGACTTGTGACTAAAATTAATGCAGGAGGGAGTAGGTTATCTTCAAATTTATAAGTACTATAACTTAGGTCCTCAGTCTTCCAGTTCTGAAAATTAAAAGTACCTTTCCAAGGTAGAACTAGAACTTTCCCTCAAATATACTCATAGTACTAATTAAAACAGAAGGGCATTCAAGTCCAAGGTACATTCAGTTTTACCTTTTCCTCACTGAGTGGAAGAATTTTCAGGGAATTATGAATAGACAGGACATAGTCACGGGTATGAGTCCGACACACCAAGTGGCATTAAAGCTTTAATATGAACACAGGGAAAAGACTGCCTTTCTGGAGTTCAGAGAGGATTCTGCACACTGTAAACTATGATAGACAAGGAGATCCTAAACAAAGCTTTTTTTTTTTCCTTGCACAGTGCAGAAAAAGCCCTATGTGAGTGTTCTTTAGTATGTTTTCAATTAAGAGCAATACCTATCATCTGACATAACTCAATGTATTAAGTCTTCACACACACACACACACACACACACACACACACACACACACACACCTTGTCTCATTTGGACTTCACAGCAATCCAATGACTTGCACTGCTCATTGCTTTGACTTTAATGATGGAGTAACTCAAGCATGAGACAGCAGCTGCACGGTCACAGAGCTAGCAAATGATGGAGAGGTCTGGGGTGGCGGGGGAAGCTCTCAGACAAGAGAACAACTCCTGATGGCCCCAGATGGACAAGGGAAGTAGAAAGACAAAGAGTAAGTCCATCCTCCAATTCACACAGCTACATTGCAAAGGCAAATAAACAGACCTGTTAGAAATCAGCTGCTGGCCAGGCGGCGGTGTGCATGCCTTTAATCCCAGCACTTGGGAGCAGAGTCAGGCAGATCTCTGTGAGTTCGAGGCCAGCCTGGTCTACAGAGCGAGATCCAGGACAGGCATTAAAACTACATAGAGAAACTCTGTCTCAAAAAACCAAAAAAAAAATAAAAGAAAAAAAGAAAGAAAGAAAGAAAAGAAAGACATCAGCTGTCATCTACATGGCAATGTCTTGAATCCTTTCAGTGGGCTTGTGACTGTGAGCTGTTGTAAATTTCCCTGGATGTAACTTCAGCAATAAGAGAACTTATTCCTTAATCCAAGGGACTAATTAATAGTCTGTAATCACCCTAGTTTTCTGCAACTTTGTCTCCTACTTATCATGGACCAGGATCCCTTGTGAGGAGACTTTTCTTTAAGAACCATTTGCATTAACTCAGAATCCATGGAGAAACCAGGAAAGTCCTAACATACTTTTTGTCTACTTCTCCTTCCCAAAGTGTGTCATATCTCCAGTACTCCAGCTGTTCTAGCCCAGTCCAACCTCTCACTGCCTCACTCTCATATGGGACTAACTAAGGAGTCCCTATGGCTGCTTGGGAGCTTTGTGTACAAGCTTCCATGTGTTCTAGCAGTCAGAAAAAGAACACACTACTGAATATTCATTGCCACATTTTTACCAAAGGCTTCAGGTCATAGCAGACTCAGGTTCCTCAAATACTTAGTGAGTGAGCAGGCATGCATATATACCATTATGTATTCATTTCCTTAAAGTAAAAACATCTATTATTACATGTGTTCCAAGCATTAATGTGGTTTTTGAGCTTCAGAACTACACTATTCCTCAGTTACAACTCCTACTTCAACATTTTTTTTAGTATCATTTCTTTTTAAATTAGCCAGATTTTTGTTTCCAAATCTTCATTATGGCCACAAATTTAGCCCTTATTTGAAACTGATCAATAGTTTTCAAATGACAGTATGCCACATTCAAGACCTCAGTAAACCACTTTTAAGTATTTTTACCAAAAGTATCTGTTCTATATTTCTATAAGGAAACAGAAGCCCAAAGAGAAAATATAGACTGACCAAAGTCATAGAGCTTGTGTCAGAATCTAGACCTGGTGATTACTAGCCACACATCAAATTCCAAAATTGTAAAGCAGACACACTTCTCTTAGTCTTCTTCCAAACCACAGGCAAGAAAAAAACAAAACATAATTCTCTTTGGTTTAAAAGTAAAATACTATTATGCAAACATCTATCTCAGGATGATTCTGGCAATCAGCCAGTTTATTTCTGAGTTCACAAAAATCAACAAACAAAACTGAGAAAAGCTAACATCATAGTCCATTCACTAACAGAATTACTATTTTTAAATTTTCTTTAAATGTAAAAAGTTACTAAAATGCGATAGTTTAATTTTAAAAATAGACAATAAACTGGACTGGCCCACTGACTCAGTGGATGAAGGTACTTGCCACTAAGCCTGAAACCTGAGTTTGTTCCCCAGGATCCACATGGTGGAGGAGAGGCTTAAATCCTATAAGTTGTCCTCTGACCTCCACATGTACACCGTGGCTAGCAGGCAGGCAGGTGCACACACGCAACACACACACACACACACACACACACACACACACACACACACACACACACACTTTTGCATTAAAATAACAATTTCATACCATTAAAACGGCAAATAGCCTTCCAAATTCCAGGCGAACAGTCCCAGAACTGCAAAATGGTAACTGCATCTCTTAATGGCAGCTCTATCTTTATAAAAATGGTGTCCTAGCTGGGTAGTGGTGGTGCAGGCCTTTAATCTCAGCACTTGGGTAGGGTAGGCAAATTTGTGAGTTTGAGGTCAGCCTGGTCTATAGAAAGAGTTCCAAGACCAGCCAAAACTATACAGAGAAACTTTGTCTCAAAAAAACCCCAAATCAAACAAACGAACAAACAAAAAATGTCCTACTTTCTACCTCCCAAGCTCAGAAAAGCCAAGTATCACTCTATAGGAGAGGATGCTCTGAAGTTTATACAACTGTGTAAGTGACTTACTTGTTTCAATGGGAAAAGCAATCTCCAATTTATCTACACTAAACTATGTAGTCAGACAGACACCAAGTTCAACAACCTTCATTAGACTACAATCTAGAACAGCATTCACACTATCTCAAAGTTTTAACATATTAAGCCAAATGCCCCAACCAGCTAATTACATAAATTGGCCAAAGTGATTTATTAAGATTTCTTAAGAAAAGGTAAACAATGACATCACCTGATCCAGATCCTGATGTTGTCATATCATAAATTAAATCTTTTAAGGTGGTGCCCTCTGAAATGAAGGGGCGATCTAGGGATGGATCTTCTTCATTTGGCACGCGATGATGGATGACAGTGCGGTTATGGCAGATATAGACCATCAGCATAAGTGCAATGCAGACGAAGCAGACTGGACCAGCAATGACAGCGGCCAGCTCCACAGGACCGAGGCCAGGGGACTGCTTTTCTGAAAAAGGTCCTCAAATGAAACAAACATCAACAAGAACAAAAACACTGTAGGTGGTACCCACATTTTCCAAACCCTCCATATTTTCCCAAGTGTTCATTGCTATCACTTAGTCCTAGAGCCTCGTCACACAGGGCTCAGGCCAGAACAAGCTCCCCATTCTGTCCTCTCTCTCCCCATTCTGTCCTCTCTCTCCCCATCTTGTCTTCTCTCCCTGCCCCCTCCCCTTTGGACCTTCAGCTCTGTCAGTTCCCTCTTACTCTTCCTGTGCATCCCCAACCCATCTTCTAATCCATCACTGGGCTGATCAGCTAACCAGCACCTTAGACCTCCCTCCCCATTTGTCACCTCAGATAAACTAGTAAAGGAACCAATCATTTGAAACAACTTCCAACAAACTTGTTTTTTATAAAGCCCTTTGGTCTTATCTTCTTATTCCAAGTCTACAGCAGGTTTATAGCAAGGGGGGAAATATATAGTTAATAAAGGTTTTACAAATTATCTATTTCCTCATGATCTTGCAAAGGCTCATATTTTAATATATACATTTTCATCAACTTTTAAAAACCAAAACACTTCCTTGTTTACTTTTGATTTTTATTCTAGTTATTTATTCATTTATTCATTTTTATTTTTAAACCCTCCCACCCCTTTTTTTGTGAGACAGAGTTTTACCATGTAGTTCATCCAGGCTGGCCTCAAACTTGGGATTCTCCAACCTCTGCCTTCTAGCACTGGGATTAAAAACTCTTCTTTTTTACAATAGTTTGTACATACACATTCTTTCTAAACTATTTTTGCCAATTGTATTTTTAATTACATACCAATTATTTTCTTAAACTCTTAATAAGTTAATTTTTGCTCATTTCAAAAACACATTAATAACTACATATATGTGTCAACAATTAAAAAAAAGAGGCCATGAATTTAAAAGAGATCAAGGAAAGTTTATGAGAGGGTTTGGAGGGAGGAAAGGGAAGGGAGAATGTGATATTATAATCTCAAATATAGTACTTAAAAGTATATTAATCATAATTTTTTGGTATTTACCAATATTTTTCATTCTTTACATCTTCATTTCGATTAACTTATCATACAGAATTCTATTTCTAGCAATTTCTTTCAGAAAGAGTACTTAAATCTTTATATACTGCATATTTAATTAGTTACCTGAAGACAGATGTTACCTTTGTATATGAAAAGTCTTGGATTACTTTAAGAATTTTGGCGGCAACCAATAATATTTCACTTCCCCCTGATATTTGAATAAAGTGGAAAATCTGAACATTTTCCTCCTTTTTAGGTAACCCATGTTAAATGCACTGACGCTTTTTTTCCCATGCTTAAAAACTATACTGGGCTGGCAAGGTGGTTTGTAGGGAAAAATGTCTGTTACTGAGTCTGATAACCTCAGTTCAATCCCCAGGAACCACGAAGGAGAAAACCAACTCCTACAAGGTGCCCTCTGACATGTGCGCATGCGTGCGCACACATACATACTGTGGTACATGTACACCAGCACGCATATACAAAATAAACAAATAAATAAATAAATGTTAAAAAATAAAACCTGTTAGTGAAAAAACAATCCATCTTCTATTTGATTAAACACACCAGTGCCTGCACCTCTCCCCCACACAACCACGTACAGTTCCTATGGATACACTCATGTGTACACTGGATACAGTGTACCTGCTCAGAGAGAAGACATGGTAGGAGGCTGCAAAGTAGCAACTGGCAGGGCTTGAGGATTTCCTCCATAAGGGCTGACCGGATAGGTAACAGAGTCTGGTCTCCGGTGTTTCAAGAGCTCTCCTAGTGCAGGGTGTGCAAGTCAGCTGTAAATATTCTTCCTAGTTGCACATACACAGTAGCACACACACAGCACATGCAGACTCATGCACACACATAAATAATTGTAGTTTAAAATTTTTTTAAAGAAAATGAATTTTAATAATTTTAAGTATTTCATTAATCTTGATTAATATTATTTTCTGTATTCTGTCATTTTCTGGATTTCTAATAAGTATTTTGGATTACCTAGCTCTATCTTCAACCTCTCATCAAATCTATTTGTACAGCAAGTGGTTCTCTTGAAGTAATCATTAATAATGGTTTAATGTTCTCATTTATAGTTAATAACTGAAAACTAAAAGTTCTTTGCTAACAAGTGGTAGCCTATAGCATAGGAGGCCATCTAATTGAACTTATCCATCTAGGCTACATCTTTTGAAGCACTGACTCTTTTCCTTTGCTACAGTTTTGCTGCTTGCTAACATGAATCAGAAATGAGGAGAAATGAGATGAGTTCTCCATAGGGTTCTATAAATTTCCACTTAAATATTTCAAGTTCAAACAATAGAAACGAGAAATTCAGGAATCACCATTTTCTTTGCCATATTATAACTATAGATGCCTATATAAATGTCACCAAGAAATTATAGGCTGGGAGAGCCACAGAGTCTAACCACAGAGAGCTTCATTAGCTTGCTAAAACTATGAGGAAGGCTGTCTCCCTTCTGTGCCTCTTTCCTGAGCTACAGGTGTGCCTCCTACTTTAGACAACATGAGCTCTGAGCACTGGGCCAGTCACAGTGAGCACCAGGGTTTACCCTGAGGACTGCAACGAGGTGCTCCTGAAAGGAGAATCTAACATTTGCTCCTGTAGCAACTCCTCCCCAGTTTTATACTGAAGGCAAGCACAGGATTTTTACTAGTCTGGTGTCATACACACACACACTGCAAGAGGTGTGGAGGTCAGAGTTCAATCTTTGGATGTTCATCTCTAAATAAGTACTGGATTACAAGGGACTCCTGTCTCAAACAAGCAGACAAAAACTGACAACAACAGCAACAGAAGTTTTTTTTCTTTTTTTTAACAAAGTAGAAGTATTCCTGTAGCTCTAGGGTTTATTGTGTCTAAACATCAAGATGCAAATTCAATGTCTGATTACACACACACACACACACACACACACACAGAGACAGAGAGACAGAGACAGACAGAGACACCAGGCCTTACTATGTAGCCCCAGCTGGCCTCAAACTCAAGAGATCTTATTGCTTCTGCCCCCTTGAGTTCTGGGTTTAAAGGCATGTGCCACCATGCCTTTACTTTATCTTCTTTCCTTCCTTCCTTCCTTCCTTCCTTCCTTCCTTCCTTCCTTCCTTCCTTCCTTCCTTCCTTCCTTCCTTCCTCCCTCCCTCCCTCCCTCCCTCCCTCCCTCCCTCCCTCCCTCCTTCTTCTAGCATTCATTCTTCCATTAATTCTGCTAGCATTAATATATGTTTTCTCCCATTTTATATTCCTTTGACTATTAAAATAAGAATCTAGGACTTGGAGAAAGTGGCAAATTTCTATTTAATTCAGAATCTTAAAATTACTGGCTCTATCAGCACCATTTACTATTCTTTCATGTGTATGGGTGTTTTGCCTATATGCATGTATGTTTGTGTACCACATGCATGACATGCTTGAGGAGGTCAGAAGTGGGCATCAGATCACATGAACTCGAGTCATAGACAGTTGTGAGGCACCATATGGGTGCTGGGAATCAAGTCTGGGTCCTCTGGAAGAGTAACAAGTACTCATAACTGCTGAGCCATCTTTCTAGCCCTTCCAGGACCTTTAAAACAAAGTATTAAGTACATGGTATCACATCATACAGATCATAAACAAGGTAAGAAAAAAATCATAAAATAAAAACATCTAGACTGTTCAGTGCACTTGATTTCTGCCCATTAAAAGGCTTGTTGATTGGACTGTGTTAAGATGTAGGTACACCATACAAGGAATGAGAAATTCACTCTGAGGACAAGGTAGGGGAAACCCTAAGGACATGCTGCCCCATGAGATTCTAGAATTCACTTTGCAGAGGCTACTCCCATGTAGCAGATCTCACTGGGTCTCCTAGCACTGCTTTCTCTAACAACACACACCCAGGAGTCAGGATCCTAGCTACTCATAATCTACAACTGTGGACAGGTCACTTTTTGCCTCTACCTTCAACAAGATGAGCTTGATGACTTCTGTAAACCCTCGCAGTTCTAAACTTGTAGACAGTCTAGAAGCTTTCTTTTAGCATCCTGAAGGACAGATAGGGTGCTAATGCAGCAACTTACCTGTAGTTGGGAGTTCTATTTTATTGCAGTGGTCCTGATTGCAGCAATATGTTGTCGTAACAGCCCCAGTTTTGGAAGACGGCGCACAAACAAATGGCCTGTCTCGAGGAATTAGGTCGATTTCAGCTATACACATACTGTTGTGTATAACTTTATCTGTGGTCTCTGTGACTGAGACAAAACAGAGACCATCCGTCTCACAGGTAAAATTATCTTTTGTACAGAGGTGGCAGAAACACTGTAATGCTGGAGAAAGAGAACAAAATTTTATTAGGAAAAAGAATCCCAAGGTTCAGTTTAAAAGTTCAACATTTACATTGTTAATACAGTTTTGATCTATTATAACACAACTTATGTACTGCTCAAGTAACAAACTTTTATTACTCTTAGAATGTCAAAGAATCACATATATATAGAAGCCTAGGTAATTTAGTGAAATTTCAACCTAGGCTTTTACCCTCCCCAAATCTGCTTCCTAGAAAAGAATTACACATAATTTCATCTAGGTAAGGCAAGTATTTGCCCTCCCATTTCAAACAAAGTGAGTTATACTTGTTACTGGCCCTAAATTAGACGTCCACAAACACACGCCTCACACCCCTCACAGGTGATTGGGGAGCAATGTGTGAAAATACTGCCACAAACTCAATACAGCCTAGAAATGTCATGTCAGTGGATTTGTAGCAATGACGTTAATAGAAATAGATTCCTATTGAGCCACTGGTTTTCTACTCACTCTTGTGCAAACTCTAAGACATGTACCTTCTAACTATTATGGGGTAGACTATTCCAGGAACAGTTTATATATGCCAGCCACATGGGCAAACTAGCTACATGTCCACTGTACCTATTAGGTCTTTTTGGCTCAACTCTAGGAACGACCCCTTTATGGAACTATCTGCTGTCACCAACATCTATATACCCATATCCTCTAATGAGGTTACCTTACCAGAAATGCTTTTATTATTTCCACCTCTAAGAAAATATAAGTTCTTTGGGGTCAGAGACCCATACCCATTCTGAAAATCCACCACAGAACCCTATGCCTGACAGCAGCATTAAAAACTACATCTGATTACTCAATGGCGAGGGAAAAGTCCAGTTAGGTGGAATGGCCAACAATGATGAGACCTGGGAGGTTCATTATATCTAGAAAGGGAGTAGCTAGGTAGACAGCAGGCCAGAAGAAAGCTATTTTCCTAAATGGCTAGTGTGCTGTACTTAGCAGGCCTGAGTTCAACAACACAGCATATTCCCAAGAGTAACTGTCCTTGACTGGATGTGAGTGCTGAGCCTCTAGGATATGTTCTCTGATAAGAATGTTTCTGTATGTATAAGGCTTTGGGTCACATAGTACCAATTTGACCAGATCATTGGCACTAACAATGTAATTTACAGAAGAGACCTATTTTTTTGTTTGTTGGGATGGAGGCATTAAGTCCTTAGCTCAGCTGTTATGCAGACCATAAGCCTATAGACTGTGATAGTTAATCTAGATCATCAACCTGACTGGGTTGAGAACTACCTAGGAGACTGGTAAAGCACACCTCTGAGGGAGGATGTGGGTTAGAGGTGGGGGGACCTGCCCTGAATGTGGGTGTTATTGTCCTAAGTTCTAGAGATCTGGAGAGAGTAAAATAAGAGGAAAAAAAGAGAGAGGGGGAGAGGGGAAGAAGAAAAAAGAGGGAGGGAGGGAGGCCCATTTAAGATGCTCTGCCACACCCTCCCCAACTTGATGGCTACCGTCTCTAAACTCTGAGCAGACTAAGCCCTTCATTAAGGCTAAGAACAGAAACCCTCAACCTGTTTCTGTCAGATGCTTGTCCCAGTGATGCAATGTTTAACTAATACAATGGCTGGTGACTGATCCTCAGGAAAAGCCCTGGACACTAACCAAGGCTCAAGTGAGCTTCACTGGCTGCAAGTACTTTGTACATGCTGTCACATGCCACTGCTAAGAGAAGAAAGTGTCCTGCTCTACTAGGAGGTGTGCTGTTTGGGGACCCTAAACTAATACGATAGCTAAACTCTTAACTCAGGAACAGCAGGCTTTTCTTGAGCAGCTGCTTCAAAAGGTTCCCGCTGCAATCAGTACACTTGCCTATTAACAAACTAACAAAATTTTATTTTGATCATTATAAAAAAACATTTTCAGAGCCAATGAGATGGCTCAGTGGGGCTCTTGCCACACAACCTGCTCACCTGAGCTCAATTCCCAAAACCCATGTATAAAAGATGGAAAGACAGCATCAACTCTAAAAAGCTGTCTTCTGACCTCCACCATGTCCACTCTCTCATACACATAAATAATAATAATAAATTAAAAGAGTATTTTCATTCTTCTTAAGAGTTCAGCCTTTTAACTTAACTCTACCCAAATATGAAGGGAATTCAAGGAAAGTAAGGAGAAAGAATACTGTTAGAAAGAGACAATCATTATGCTGATTTTGGCAAAGAGTTTTAGTTCTTCTCTCTGCTTAGTTAAACCCACCTCTCCTCTGCCTCTCATCCTTCAAGATCCTATTCAAAGATCCTTTCCACATGTAATCTCAAGTCCTCCCTTTACATAAGTGGGGCTTGTTTCATTTGTCCTCACATACCTCTGCAGACCTTGAAGATGCATACCAATCTGTCTATAGGTTGTTGTTAGTGTCTCTTATTACTCTAGATAGGGCTGTGTTTAGCCGTTTTGTTTTATTCTGGACCCTGAGGTAGTACCAGAAAAATAGATTTGCTAACTGGTTTCCCACACAAGAGGTCACAAAGAAGAGAAAAGCAGTCTATGAGTTACATACACATTTTCGTTCCAAAGATAATCTATCAACAATGTTAAACATTCTGAATCCTGAGTAACCACCATCTCCACAAGCATTATGAAGCTTTCACAACTATTTCTACAGCTGTGTGAAATGCTCATTCAGGTTAAATGTCCTTGTGGCACACTTTACACACAGACAGCTTCAAGTATGTATAGAGCAAAAACATACAAGTAAAACTTAAAACACACAATCACAGGGTAATGTAGACCTGGCAGAGTCAAGACAGCTAGTACCACAGGTGTCCTGAATCCACGCAAGCCTTACACAAATCCCTTCTTTGTAGAAAACCTTGCAAACATTCACCAGCAATATATATGGCTATAATATTCAATGACACTTTCTGTTCTCACTTCCAGCAACAAATGGTTTAGAAAACCATTTAGTAAAGACTTCAATAATAGTATAATACTAGCCGTATCTTGCAGTAAACAAAACATCTCATTAAAACTGGTATTTGAGGAATGCTTGCTAGCAAGTGTTTTGGTTAGGTATGAGATCTCATTATCCTGAACTTACAACAAGCCCTGAGGTCATTAATACTATCTTGAAACATTACTGATGAGAACAGCCACTTGCAGCATTTATTATCACTGCAGTTAGAACAGTGAAACAGATATAAAAATAAAACCAGACCTAAGGCCATTTTATTTCTACAATGAAAGAGAAACATAAATTGTCATGCCAAATAATTGTATTAATTTGCATTTTGCTATTTGTTGTTGTCTTTGCATTTAATTTACAGATTAAATTTATAATTGTAAATGAGCCCAAAACATTAAGTTCTATGCTTCCTGATTTCATGTCTACAATCTAAAGAACATCGTGAAAAATACATTTTGCAGTTTTCTTTTCAAAGAGGTCAGTGTATGATTAAATTTTAAAAAAGCCAATGCTGAAGGGCTTCTCTTATTACTCTTTCAACAAGAAAGGTCACTAGACAATATAAACATCATATAACACAATGCTTAGCCAGGCAAGGATTTATCTCTTGAGGGAATTTTAAAATTCCGTTTTTCCAGTCTAAATCAGATGACTGAATACAGGATTGCTATTATATGACATAGTAATACAGTTCGTGAAAAATTAAAATGGAAACTTAACAGATTATCATAAACATATTATCTTAGTTCTCATTTCTTACAAGTTCAAGTCTGTAAGCTAAGTATGATAGTGTACACTTGTAATTTTAGTGCTTAGGAGGCAGAGGGAAGAGGATCCCAAATTCCAAAACAGCGTGAGATACACAGCAAGACTGTTTCAAAAAAAGCAAGGGCTTGGGATGTAGTCAGTGGTAAAGCAGTTGCCTAGCATGTGCAAGGCCTTGGGTTCTATACCCAGCACCTGACCTCCACCTAAAATTATAAGTGACTTTATTATTATAGATCCAGCTCCTGGTTTACCTCATTCCCCCTTTTAAATGTTTTCTTCGAGTGTATATAAGAGTGCCTGTGTGAGTATATGCCATGTGCATATGGGTGACTGAGGAGGCCAGAAGAGGGTGTTATAATAGGTTGTTGTGCACACTTGATGTAGGTGCTGGTAACAGAACGCAGGTCCTCTGGAGGAACAGTATGTGTTCTTAACCAATGAACCGTCTCTCCAGCCTGCACCTTCTTCCTCTTTTATTAAAATAGGTCTCTGGGGTGGCAGGATAGCTCAGCAGGTAAAAGTGCTTGTCATGCAAGTCTGACAGCCTGACTTTTGATGCCAAGAACCCAAGGTGGAAGGAGAAAACCAATTCCCAAAAGCTGTCCTTCGCGCTCTGCTCACACATAGTGATGCACATGCATCCATACCATAGAGACTCCTGCACACACACAAATCATTCTTAAGTCAAAGTAGGGGCTGGCAAAATGACTCAGTGGCTAAAGGCATATCCCATCAAGTTTGGGAACCTGAGTTTGATCCCCAAGAAATCGCACAGTAGAAGAAAATAGATTATTTTAAATTGTCCTCTTATTTATACACATTTGCAGTGGCACATTTTTCTCTTACACACATCACACTCTAAATAAAAATGTAAAAATGTTTAATTAAACTAAGTCTTGGTTTCAATTTTTAAATATTTTTAGTATACACAGCAATGAATGTTATTACTGCATTTTCACAAATATGGATCATGACACTATACTGCAATTCACCCCCATGTCCTCTCCTCACCACCTTTACCTTCACAAATAGTCTCTTTTTATGTCACAGGTATTCTATTACCTTCTCACTTAAGATCCTTCACATCTTCACAGTCTCCGTTCTAAATCCAGCTCACACATTTAAAATCCTGCTTTCACATGAGAGAAAACATCTGTTTTTCTGTGTCTGGCTTACTTCATTTAACATGATTTACAGTTATATCCATTTTCCTACATGATACAGCTGAACAAAATTCCATTGTATACATGGACTATATTTTAGTGCATTCATGAACATCTAAACTGGTTACATAGTTTGGCTGTAGTGCACAGTGCAAATATAAACATGAATGTGTAAGTATCTCTGCTGTCCCAGCTAGTTTTATGTCAACTTGACACAAGCTAGAGTCATCAGAAGGGAGGGAGCCTCAACAGAGAAAATACCTATATAAGATCAGGCTTAAGGCAAGCCTGTGTAGCATTTTCTTAACTAGTGATTGACATGAAAAGGCTCAGCCCATCGTGGGTGGGGCCACCCATGGGCTGGTGGTTCTGGCTTCTATAAGCAGGCTGAGCAAGCCATGCGGAGCAAACCAGTAAGCAGCACACCTCCATGGCCTCTGCATCAGATCCTATCTCCAGGTTCCTGCCCTGTTTGAGTTCCTATCCTGACTTCTTTGAATAATAAACAGTGATGTGGAAGCATAAAACCCTTTCCTCCTCAAGTTGCTTTTGGTCGTAGTGTTTTATCACAGCAATAGTAACCCTACCTAAGACAGAAATTGGTACCAGGAGTGGGGTTCTAGAGGAACAGGGTATAAGGTTGAATACTGTAAGAATATGGAATAGGCTTTCCAATTTGCCAACACTTACAGTTACTGAAGCTCTCCTAGAAGCTCAGAGAATACTGAAAGCCCCTGGCGTGTTTTACAAAGTTAAGGAGACAAATGCATTTGATTATCATGACTCACCAGTTGTGAGAGGCAACAGATTTGGTGACTCTGTATATAAAACTTTTGACAATTTGTGGAAAAATAAGGAAAATTATGATACTGGTCAGTTGCTCCTAGGATCTCTAGACAAACTGACAAAGGAAAAGAATGAGCTCCATGATAAAAATCAACCAATTTCTAGTACTTCAGAATACAGTGAAAGACAGCAATGGGCTGAGTGATAAATAGACAGGCTCCAGATGTGCATAAACAGCCTAAAGGTTTCTAAGTTTCCACAGAGCTCAAGTTGTGGAAAAATCAAACTGAAGCCCTCATTATAAGATTGGCTGAATTAAAGTGAAAATTCAAGTCCCAGATTCAGAGAGTGTCAAGAGTTAAAGTAAGGGCATTAATTGGTAAAGAAAGGGATCCTGTCACTTGGGATGGGAATGTGTCAGACCATTCCATTGAAGCTGAAAACTGAACCCTTAGATTCTCAAGGGTTTATCTCACCTGAAGAAGTAGTCTCTCTACCCTCAGCAGAAGATGGACGCCTACTCTCACCCCCTGAAATAATGCCTTTTCCACCTTTGATTGAGGAAATTAACCTCTTGTTGTCCGCTAAACCAGCAGTGACTTTCTCTGAAGGATACACCAGGGCATCTGTGCTAAGATACGAAGTCCTTTGTAATCTACCCAGGAATGGTATGGCTGGGTCATATGGTAGTTCTATTTTTTCTTTCCTTCTTTCTTTCCCTCCTTCTTTCCTTCCTTCCTTCTTTCTCTCTCTCTTTCTTTCTCTTTCTGACTGGAGTGAGATGGAAACTCACAGCAGTTTTAATGTACAGCTAAAAATTGTAGCATGAATCTTAACAGGTCTTATTAATAAAATCAAACCTGAGGCCAGTTATTGGGGTGAATGCTGGACGATCAGAGAAGCAGAACAGGCCACAGCTACCTCACCTCTCCAATTCCTCAGCTGATCCTGTTTCCTCAGACTGGAAGCTTCTGAGTCCTCATCCAGAATGAATCTCAGCTGAACTGTGCTGCTCAAAGCCTAAAAGCTTAACCAGCCAAATGCTTCTAGTTCCTGGTCTTCACACCTTATATACCTTTCTGCTATCTGCTATCACTCCCTGGGATTAAATGCTCACTTTTGGGGATTAAAGGCGTGTGTCACCATGCCTGGCTGTTTCCAATGTGGCCTTGAACTCACAGAGATCCATGCCTCCAGAAGGCTAGGATTAAAGGTGTGAGTGCCACCATTTTCTAGCCTCTGTATCTAGTGGCTGTTCTGTTCTCTGACCCCAGATAAGTTTATTAGGGTGCACAATATTTTGGGAAACACAATACCACCACAAAAAATGTTGAACACTTTTTTTAAATATTTATTGGTCATTTGTACTTTTTCTTTTGACAACTTTCTCTTCAGTTTAGTAACCCACTTATTAACTAGGTGATTTTTTTTTTTTTGGTGTTTAATTTTGGCAGCTCTTTATGTATTCTAGATATCAGACTCCTCTTTGATATATAGTTGGCATCCCCATCCCAATTCTGTAGGCTTTCTCCACTCTGCTGTATAGAAGGTTTTTAATTTCATGTGTTCCCACTTATCAATTCTTACATTATTTCCTGTGCTGCTGGACTCTATTACAGAAAGTTCTTGACCATGCCTATGTGATGGTTAATACTAACTGTCAACTTGACAGGATCTAAGATCAAGATCTCCTAGGAGACAAGCCTCTCAGCATGTCTGGAAGGGATTATCCAGATTAGGTCAGCCTTGGATATATACCTGTGAGGAATTATCTATAAATGTCTGTGAAGAACTGTCTGTACCAGTTTATGAGGTGGGAAGACCCAGCCTAAGTGGATGGCACCATTCCCTGGGCTGGAGTCCCAAGGTGCAGCTGAGCACAGGCATTCATCACTCTTGGCTTTCTGACTGTAGTACAATGTGGTCAACCGCCTCAAGCTCCCGAGGTGCCAAGACTTCCTTTACATGATGAACTACACCCTCAAGCTTGAGGCCAAATGAAACTCTTTCTCCCTTGAGCAGTTTCTGTCAGGATATTTTCCCACAGCAACAGAAATGTATCTAATACAACCTGTATCATGAAGTGTTTTACTGGCTTTCCTCTAACAGTGTCAGGTTATACAATCTCTGCTCCAGTCTGAATTGATATTGTGGGTGCCATTTGTTAAAGCTTTTGAATGTGTTTCTGACACCATTGTTTACAAATGTTACTACGTCTATTTATGTCTATGTCCTCTTACTCTAGAAACTCATCTCTTCCTGCTTAGGACTACTGATACTTTGGGGTCTTTTGTGCTTCCATATGAAAAATTTTAGATTTTTTTTTAATAGCTGTGGAAAATAAAGTGTCATTGGAAGACTATCCTTGAAGGATATTGAGCTGAATTTGCACACCACTTTAGATAAAATTATCATTTTCACAATACTAATTCTGTTAATCAGTTAGTGTGGGAGGTCTTTCTCATTTTTTTATTCTGGGTCTTTAAAGTTTTTATGGTAGAGGTCTTATCTCACTACTTATGTTTATTCCTATGCAGTTTCTGTTTGTTGAAGCTATTAGGAAGGGAACTTCTTCCCAAATTTCTTTCTCAGCATGTTTGTTAGGGATATATAGGAAAGACACTGTTTTGTTTTTGTACATTAATTTTGTGTCCTGTTACTTTGTTAAATGTTTATCAGGTCTAAGTAATCTGGTAGAGCCTTTAGAGTATTTAAAATAAAAGGTCACATAGTATCAAAATAAAGATAGTTGGACCTCTTTTCCTGTTTCCTTTTTTCTCTTACATTATTGCTCTAGCTAAGACTTCAAGCACTATATTGAATAAGATCAGACACAGTGGACACTCCTGTCTTGCTCCTGACTTTAGAGGATATGCCTATAGTTATTATCTATTATATAGCCTTTGTTATATTGTGGTATGCTTCTGTTTATAGTCTCTTCAAGGATTTCATCATGAAGGGGTATTGAATTCTATCAAAGGCTTTTTCTGCATCTATTGAAATCATGTGATTTCAGTCCTTATATCTAAGTTCTGTATTATATTTATTGATTTCTGTATGCTGCATCACTGGAACAAAGTCAACTTGTTCATGGTACATGATCTTAATGTGTTCTTAAATTGGGTCTGTAAGAATTTATCCAATTTTTTTTCATATCTTCATCAGAGAAATCAATCCACAACTTTCTTCTACTGGTTATGTCTTTATCCAACGTTATATGTCCTTGTCCAGAGTAATGCTGGCTTCATAGAATGAGTTTGGTAGGTTCCCTCCCTTTCTGTTTTATGGAACAGTTTGAGAAGCATTGGCATTAGCTCTTCTTCAAAGGTTTGGTAGAATTTGACAGTGACTGTCTGGCCTTGGGCTTCATCGGGAGACATTATTACTACTTCAACTTTATAGCTTGTTACATCTCTAATTTTATTAATTTGGATCATTTCTTCTTTTGTTTAGTTTGCTAAAAATTTGTCAATCAAAGAACCAGCTCTTCAACTGACTCTATGGAGTGCTCACTTAGCCTCTATTTCATTAATTTCTGCTTGGTATATATTATTTCTTGCTGACATTCCTCTAGGTTTGGACTGTTCTTCTGAGACCTTGAGGTGTACCATTATTTACTTAAATTCTGCTGATTTCTTAATGTAAGCACTCAAAGCTATGATTTTTCCTCTTATAACTTCCTTAGCTGTATCCCAAAGGTTCTGGTTGGTTGTGTTTTTTTTCTCATTTTCATTTAATTAAAAGAATTTAATCTTTTTCTACCTGATTTCTTCAGTGACCATCGTACACATAAAAGTTTACTGTTCCATCTACAGTGTTTCAATTTTTAAATTCTTTCATAAAGAAACATTTATATGCATATCTAAAAAGTGATAGGCTGTTATTTCCTTTCCTCTACCCTAAAGCCCAAGTTTTACTCCCCAGTCTGCAATATTAGGCCATTAAATTTAATTCTGCCCCCATTCCATTTAGTTATTTTATTCAGTGCATCTCAACATACAAGGTGCCAGGTATAGCAAAAAATAAAGAACATATTTGATTTAAGTAGTTTCCTAGAATGGATAAGACATTAAACATACTTAAAACTCAGAATAATCAAAGTGCTTCAACTTGCTAAAGTAGAAAAGATAGGAAGCAAAGCTTCACAGGATATGCAAGTCAGAATTTGGAGAATTTATATAATGTGTTATACAAGCGATGATGAGAAAGCGATTATGATGGGGTTTTCTTCAGTGATAGGATTTCACTTTTAGTTGTTAGAATCCCAAATACTCTAATATAATCAAATTCAAACAATGGTTCAAGACTAAATACAATCGTTTAATTTCACTAACAAAATGAACATAATTCCATTCCCAATCTAGCTCATCTCAATGAGATCAAGTCAGATACTGTAGACTAACACATTTTGAAACTAATTACATATATATATATATATATATATATATATAATTAAAAAACATGTTTAGAGCAACTCTATCTATTGACACAACAAAATTTCTTTTCTCAAAAGTTGTACTCAAAATTCCACTATAGACACAGATTGACACAGCTGTATAAAACTCAAAGATTGTAACTCAATTCTGTCATTTTTATATAGAAAGCAATAGTTAGGAGTCTAGTAATTATTAACAGTGATTATTCTACTCAGGTTATACAGATGGATGTGAATCCCCTCTGGATAGTCATCACAAACATGAATGACTTCAGATCTCCAGGACCCATGTAAAAACCTGGTATGGTGGCACACGCCTGCAATTCTAACACTCAGGGTGGGGATGACTTGAAAATCCCTGGACTTGCAGGCCAGCAGTCTAGGCAAATTGGTACACTTCAAGTTCAATGAGAGACCCTGTCTCAAAAAAAAGAAGGTGAAGAACAATTGAAGAGGATACCTAATATTGACACACATACATATAAAGGAAAAACCCAACTGTGGCTCAACTGCACAGCTTCACATTTAGACCCCTAGCCTGAGACTTTGTTACTGATTGCAAAGATAAAAACCAAACTCAGTGTTTAGTACCTTTTTTTTTTTTTTCTGGTTTTTTCGAGACAGGGTTTCTCTGTGTAGCTTTGGTGCCTGTCCTGGAACTCGCTCTGTAGACCAGGCTGGCCTCGAACTCGCATAGATCCACCTGGCTCTGCCTCCCAAGTGCTGGGATTAAAGGCGTGCGCCACCGCCGCCCGGCGTACCTTTCTACTATACTGTCCAACTTGGTCTCTATTCACCAAGCTCTGGGATTATGCAAAGCTTTAATTCTGAGACCCATATTTCCTTGAACTTTTAACATTCTAAAATTTGAATACATTTCACAATCAAAGTTACAAAAATGACATGAGGGGAGGAGGGAATAGGGTAGAAACCATCACCGCCCAACCTCCAGGACAGAAAGGTAAAACAGGACATTGCAACTTGGGATTGTTAGGTCTAAAGTGGGCCCCCCCAAAATGGCAGTGCCACTGACAATGTCATAACTGACAGCTCAGGCTGGACTCAGACTAGGTAAACAGAAGGACTGCTAGGAAAGAAACAAAAGCCTAAAACCAGGATTCCTCAGAAACTTGTGAAAGGGATTTCTGTTTGTAAGGAAGAGCCACTAATTCCCTTATCTGCCCCACAGCCCCAACTACCTCGGGCAACCAGGCACCCAGTTCCCTATTAACACATGCCTTTAACACATCCCAAAGTCCCCAGGCTAACTCCCAGGTTCTTCTGGCCTGCAGGCCTCCCTGATGTTCTTTCAAGTTGTTGCAGCAGCCCCTAAGAGAGATAGCCATGGCAGTTTTGAATTTCCCAAATAAACCTTTCTTTCTACCCAAAGAGTGGTCCAGTTCATTGATTTCACTGCACCTTTGCTTACAGGAGTGACCACAGATGGTACTGTTCATTTAATCATCATTTTAATTATTTGCACTGATTATTTTCCTGCAACTAAGTCTTAAAATTTTGTTGGTTATTAAATGTCTATACATAGATTCCATTATGGTTCCACACTAAAAGAAAAGCTACTATGTTCACAGAGAAAAAAAAAATCATTCTGATATCAGAAATATAATTACTACCAGTGAGGTTTTCAAATATCCTAGAGTAAGTCAGAATTTTCAAGGTTTCCAATTTTGATGTGATGTGAAAGACTATCAGATACCAAACACCTAGCATGTCAAATGAAGTGACTAATAAAAAAGAGAGCAGTCCCCTTGGGTATCTTTCTTTACTGTACAGTGTGAGGGTGATAAATTCTAATTAAGACCTGACAAATCCTTTGAGGCACAGCGGTCAGCCCCTTCTATCCACCTATTCCTCTACTCCAATTCCTCTGAGTCATCTACATTCCCCTCACCATTCCCAGCACCATGTCCCTCTCTCCTTTCTCCCTCCCACCTCTTCTACCTCTGGGCACAGCATACCAGGTAGATTCTCTTCTTTCTTTCAATATGCTGCCTATCGGTACATACGAGACCACAGGACTGACCAACTTCTCCCTCCAGGTTACTCCAGACCTTGAGTTTGTTCTTTGCTTAAGACAGGATTTTACCATGTAGCCCAGGCTGGCCCAGAAGTAACAGAGATCCACCTGCTTCTGGCTCCCAAGTGCTGGGATTAAAGCATGCACTATCACACCCAACTTTTGGTTTGTTTTTCAAGGCTCTCAATCTTCCAATCAACCCCCTTGGAGTTAGTTATGCTGCAGCAAAAATGCCAAAGCAAGCTTGCTAAAAAGTCATATAATATAAAGTAAATTTCTCTGGTTTACAAAACATTTTACCTCCAAATGTAGGGCTTTAAAATAAAAATCTAGTTTTCCCAGAAAAACCCCATTTATTCCTACCACTTTCAAATAATTTAAGCATTATTGATAATTTAAGTCATGTCTCATTACATAATTCTCAACCATTTATTTTCCCAAAAAGACTTCCATTTTCCTCAAGGCTCCACGAAAAGAGCTAGCAGAGTATTAAGTGGTAACAGAGAAACAGGCATGAATAAGCTATCCAATGACAAGAGGGGACTCAACAGGGGGGAGGAATACAAAGGGTTTCCTTTGAGTTCAAAAACTCACCAGGAATTACAATTACACCAGGACCAGATAAAGACCTCCTTAAGAGGTTTGGGGAACCTGACAACAGCCCTCAAAGAATAAACAGTATTATTAAGTGACGACACAGTAATAAGTGGCACTGAGCCAGGCGGTGGTGGCGCACACCTTTAATCCCAGCACTGGGGAGGCAGAGGTAGGAGAATCTCTGAGTTCAAGGCCAGCCTGGGCTACAGAGTGAGATCCAGGACAGCCAGGGCTACACAGAGAAACTGTCTCAAAAAAAAGTGTCACTTGAACATAAACACTCAGAGATTCAAAAAAATTCAAGTAGGAACAGAAGTTACCCTGGCAATGGAGACAATTCCTCACTTTACAGATGATTTTCTAGCAGTGGTACACCTCTCCCTCTCCCTCTCCCTCTCCCTCTCCCTCTCCCTCTTTCACTCACACACACACAACACAATCACACATCATGCACACACATATACAATAATAATAGTAAATAATAATAAATAAATAAACTTAAAGGAAGAAATAAGTAACATCAGCTTCCAAGGACAGGACTGGGTGTCTAGAGGATGAGTAGAAGAAGACTTTACCACACATACATTTTGAAAGATGTGTGAACTTCCAAAAAGATGAGTGTATTATACCTACGTGATGATGCTGAAAAAAAATAATTGGAGAAAAACAAAGATGGCTGCAGCTGCCAGCACCTGCTGCAGAGCTCCAAGGAGTCTAAGAGACCCATGGAGGCTCCAAAGGGTGACATGACAGATGGAAAAGGAGTCTGCAGAGGCTGCAATAGCTCCAGATCAACTAAAAAGAAAAAAAAAGGAGCAAGTCTTATGGGAAGATGCTTTTAAAAAATGGACTCATGAAATTGGAAAGATGGTGGAACAGAGATGCATGCAAAAGAGAAAGATGGACTGCCAGCAGGTTGCAAGCACAAAGGTCATGCCTGATGAGCCATGGGGCTGCCAGCATGGATGTGCAGCAGCCTGGAACTCCCACAGAAACGGGTCATTACTGAATAGGACCAGCCCTAGACCTGCCAGCCAGATGGCCCCCAAAACAGAGCCACTGCCACTGCAGCACATGCTACTTGCCTTGCTGTGACTGCTGCCCACATGCACACACGCCTCAGGGCAGCAGTCACTGAGGGCAGGGATGTGTGCAGCAATCAGGAGCTTGCATGGAATCTGCCTAGCTGCAACATCATCTTGACTCTGGGCAACAGCAGGATATCAGAGACGAGTCTTGGCAATGTTTCAGTATTTATGGTGCTTCAGAAACCAGAAACCTTGAATCAGACCAATGACTCGTTGCAATGAATACTTGCATGTAAAGCTGTTTGGACAAAAAAAAATATACTGTGTGACACACTGCAGTTTCCAACGTCACTACTATGAACGAGTATGTGACAGAGCGGTAGGAAAGATGGAGGAACAGAGTGGGTGGTGAATGAGCAGTGGAGAGAGGTGGTTACAGGTGTGAGAAAAGGCTGTGGTGGACAGGGGAACATGCCCTTGCTGAGTAGGGCCGAAAGGGTGATGTACAGCAGCCTGGGGTTTCAATTGACTCAGTCCACCTCCCTATCCCCACAAACACGCTGCCCAGCCTCAGGATTATGCTCAGGTTCTGAGCAATGGCAGGATGTCTGAGATGAAGAATGGTTCATTTTCTGGTTTGGACCTCCTCAAAATACCTCTATGGTCCATGCTGCCCTTGGAGGCCCCATTGGTATCCGTGGTCCACTGCCCCAGGCTGTGTTGAAGCCCAAGGTTAATGTGGATATCCTTGGCCTACAGTAGCCAGGGGGCCATGTTAATGTCTGTGCCCTGTGTTACCACCAAAGGCCATGTGGATGTCCATGATCTGTGCTGATACATGAAACCATGTTGATGTGGTTAGCCTATGCAGCCAGCCACCTGAAGCCATGTTGATGTCCGTGGGCCATACTGCCACCAAGGGCCATGTCTTGGTCCATGGTCCTGCTGCGGCTAGGGACCATACTGATGTCCGTTGGCTATGTTACCACTGAAGACCATGTGGATGTCTACTGTTTGTACTGCCATGGAGGACTATGATGGTGTCTGTGGCCTGTGCTGCAGCAGAGGGCCGTCTGTGTTGATGTCCATGATCTGTACTGTCACCAGAGTCTATGTGACAGGTGCTATTGCCAGAGACCATGTGGATGCAAACACCAGAAACAATGTGGAAGTCCATAATCCATGCTCCCACTGATGGCAACGGGCCAAGAAGCTACTTTTGCAGTGGTATCAATGACCGCAGATTCACAGTTGACAAAGAGGGACATAGAAGGCTTCTGTGACAATTCATACCCCCTAACCCCAAAAATTAACAGCCAAAATAGAAACCTATCAAAGACAACTCTTAAAAATTGTGATAAAGATGCTAAAGTATAGCTCTCCACAACTGATGGCTTCTGGAAAGTGGAGATGCGGGTGGGGAAGGACCCATTCCTTAAAGGGATGGCCACTGGGAGTTTGACCATGCTCCACTGAGTACATGGGCAACACAAATTGGACTTGGGTTTTCATCCCTCTTCTTTTTTTCTGCGGGGGAGGTTGAGGGGGGCGGGCCTGGGAAGGCTGGGAAGTGAGTGGGCTCAGGGTGCATGATGTGAAATTCCTAACTAATCAATAAAAATATAATGTAATAAAAACATTAAGATGCTTCTCTATGTTCCATCCTTTTTCTCTACACTTCCTCCACAATTCTATGCCAACATATTCATCCTAGGGAGCAGCTACTTCATGTCAATTTCAAAATTTTGTTCACTCTGGGAAATAATTTACACACACACACACACACACACACACACACACACACACACAAATTCTTTGAAAAATTACCTTTTAATTCATTCTTAGAATTTAGTCTAAGAAAATGAGAACAAAAATGTAAGCACATAAATGGCCATCAGTATTTATGACTGAAAAACCTGAGTGAAAGACAGTGCAATGAGATTCTCAACTATGACCCAATTAGACACAGAAGACTGGTTTTAGCAGCATGTTTAAGGACAGGAAATGATCACTTTATTAACTCCATAGAGAGCAGGAAGCAAAGCTCCATGTGAAATAATTACAGTCTGCCAAGTTCTTCTTGGTTTTGTTCTGTACTCCTGAGTCTGGGTATGCTTGAAGCAGGCTGGTGTACTCAGCACTGTATTAGAACCTAAAAAGAAACAGGAAACTTCTGGTTCTCACAGTGAGTGATGAAACAACTAGATTTCTTATTTCTCCTAAACAGGCTTTTACACTTTTACTTGGCAGATTTCAATTTCATTAGTTGGTATTATAAGAACATAATCATTGTGCATACAGAATTCAGAAACAAAAAAACTTACACTGAATCCTAACTGTACCAGTCAGTGATAAAGTCAATCTGAAAAAGTCGCTAATTTATTTGAGCCTAAATTACTTGACTTATGCTCTGTAACAGTACTAATTACAGAAGATTTGAGAGTTAAATGTAGATTTGGGCACTAAATATCAGCACAGCACCCAAAGCACTTAATAATCCAAGTCTGTTATGCATTCATTCAACAACAACTTCTTTAGAGCATCTACTTCATGCTGCTACCCATTTTAGAAGTTGTGCAAATAATCAGAGCTAATCTTCAGACAGCTCTAGGAATCAATACTGACACAGAGCACAATATAAATTGTAGACACAAAAGCAGTGTGCACTCACAAGAGCTACTATCTCTCCATTCATGAAATTCGTCAGTAGTATCTGAACCAGGATGGCAAAAGAACTTCATTGTGGAAGCACAGTAGATATCTACAGGAAATGCAGTTTCAGTTACAACCCAAATTCACAGTGCGCAATAGGTCCTGGGCAAACTTTTATACGCAACACTCCTGAATAACAAGCTCATACCACTTGTTATTATGTTAGCCATGAAATGTTCAGGCTGACTCTGGTCCCTTATTCTACAGATGAATAAACAGAAAGTTCTAAGCGCTACACCAACAAATTCTTATTTATTTTGGAAAAAAAGAAAAGAATGCAAAAACCTATAGAGTTCTTATTGAAGTAGCATAAGATGAAGAGCTCTACATTTTCCCTCTGGAAAGCAAGAGTGGCTGTAGGGAACACTGTTCCTTGGCTGTGTAGAGATGTAGTAGATCGTCCTGGGCTAAAAGCCTGAGGTATGAGATGTAATGGAGGAAGAAGACAGAATTACCACTTTCCAGAGCTGCTTTTGACTTAGGTTACAGGAAATAACACTTGGGCCAGCAAACAGCTAAAGACCTATGGGACCGATTGCTAAAGAAATGATTTAGTAGTGTCATGTGCTTAGTGGACTTTCCCATAGAAAACAACGGCATGTGTAACCCTACACAGTGAGAAAACACCCTTCAGAGGATGAGGAAGGTTAGACTGTAATGATACAGCGCGGGAGGCCTTGGTGGGCTGGGCCAAGGTGCCCCGCTGGGTGAGGGAGACACGCCATGCAGATGCGGTGGGCAGTGGCGTGACACGGTGGAAAGTCATTCACACCATGCAGACACAGTATCCACATGGAGAGTTTATTATACTAGAAAGAGGAAGAGAGGGAAAGAGAGAGGAAGAAAAAAGAAAGGGAGGGAAAGAGGGAAAGCAGAGGTGTGCACACCTCACAGCAAGAAAGGGAGGAGGAGGAGGAAGAAGAAGGAAGGGGTTTTTCCTTAAAAGAGGCTTTACATCAGGATGCAAGGCAGGTCCCCAAGGGGCGGGCCAGAATGCCCACAAAAGACTCTTGCCTTCTAGCTCACAATATGGAGAACAAAACACACCACTGGTGAACGCAATGCAAAGTGCAGAGAGTATAGAAAAGGAAAAGTTCTCTGAAGAAAAGATTCCATACTATAAACTTGAGGAAAGTTAATGAAAGGCAAACCATTTGGAGGAGCTGACACAGGAACAAGTGAAATGGACAGCTTAGACAACATAAACAAAAACTGATAAAAACCCACACATTCATTTAAGAAAAAAGGCAATTAGCAAGCTGCATAATAAAAGAAACTTGGAGGAGCTGAGCATATACCTCAGTGGGAGAGCCTAGCATACAAGATCAGGGTTCAGTCCCCAGCATTGCATCCAGAAGCAAGGCAGCTCACTGGACATCTCAATTCGAAAGGTAAGATAACAGCATGGGAGGGCAGCACTTGAAAATGCACCAATCTTAGAAGGAACTAAAGCGGAAACATACTAAGATACCATTAAACTTTAACAAATATCTATTTTAATAATGTTTACAAAAATAACTTAGTAGTTAATTGATAAAATCTATCTTTTCCTGCACTTCTATTTTCTTTGCATTTACTGAAATGTTCTATCTCCAGCTTGATCTCCAAACTTCTTGCCTTCAAATTTTCCTTTAAGTATTACTTTAGCAGAACTAACAAGTAGTTTTGGTATGTAAGGTGCATATTCATTTCTAGAGGTCTGTACCTAGACTTCCCTTAACCAAAGGGTTATTGAGAAAATATAAAATTTCCCAGTAAATATATTTATTTTGCTATTTATTTATTTATTTATTTTTTATTTTTATTTTTTTTTTGGTTCTTCGAGACAGGGTTTCTCTGTGTAGCTTTGCGCCTTTCCTGGAACTCATTTGGTAGCCCAGGCTGGCCTCGAACTCACAGAGATCCGCCTGCCTCTGCCTCCCGAGTGCTGGGATTAAAGGCGTGCGCCACCACCGCCCGGCGGGGCTATTTATTTATTAATGATACAGTTAATTTCTAATTTGAGTGTTCTTTGTGGCCCTCCATGTGGTAAACTTCCTGGAAAAATCCAGAAGAATTCTGAAAGAATACTATTTATGATTATAAAATTGGAATTCATCAAATCTTTATTCCATACTTTGAATCCTGTTTTTCTTAATTTACAGCTGTTTTATAAATATCTTCTTATATTTTAACAGTTTTTGGCATATATACATATTTTACTAGCTACATAAAGATTAACAATGCATCCTGGGGAATGGTAGCTCTTATCAAAATAAAATACCTTTAACCTTAATGTTCTGCAGCTTGATTGTTACTTTGTCTGGTATTAATTTTATTATAGCTTTTTCTTGTTATCAGATTTGTCCTTTTTAAAAATTACGTTATTTTGAATTTTTTGGTGGCATTCTAAATATTTATTGGGAGGGGACAGGCAGATTTACAGTCCTCTGGGTGCATTAATACAATCTAAGAAAGTTTTCAAAAATAAAATAATTTAATCGTTCAGATTTACTAAATATTCATAGACTTAATATTTGTCCTATAATTAGATTTTTAAAAGCCTCTTATGGACAGAGTTTATGGTGTTAAATAATTCTCTAAGACTTTTAATAAAAGAAAAAAAAGGTAGCACTCCCAACATTCAACTCTTCTTATTCCCTGTCCTACTGAAGCAAATTCACTCTACCCTTGATTGATTCTCTCTGTATTTTACCTTTACTTAATTCCCATTTATTTGCAGAATGAAGAATTTATTGAACCTAGCAAAAATGGATGGTAGGCACTCTTAGAGCTTGAAAACTTAGTAAATGATAACACACAGTAGTTATACAAGTTTGTATGTTCTTGCCTTCTCTCATCTGAAATGTTACCTTCATCAGCAAAGACATTATGAAAACAAGCAGCTACAGTCCCTCCTACAAGAACGTAACTGAAGCCGGGCGGTGGTGGCGCACGCCTTTAATCCCAGCACTCGGGAGGCAGAGGCAGGTGGATCTTTGTGAGTTCGAGGCCAGCCCGGTCTACAGAGCGAGATCCAGGAAAGGCGCAAAGCTACACAGAGAAACCCTGTCTCGAAAAACCAAAAAAAGAACGTAACTGAATTAAACCATTCAAGTTGATTTCTTAAGCCAGCAAAAGGAAGTCTCCAGTAATAACTCTGCAATATGTC
>CABHPR010143163.1:0-20027 GCA_902168415.1 Peromyscus melanophrys
CCGCCCAGATTAATTATGGCTTTTGACAATGAGGGCTCAGCTGGTCCAGAAAACTGCACTGTGAACTCACTGGCACAAAAGTCCCAGTCAGACAGACCTGAGGAGACTTTTCTCTTGGACTTGGGCTGGGAGATGGAGACTTTTTAATTAGAAGTTGTTATTAATGGGAAATGTGGCAAATTAAAACGAAGGCTCCTCCCTCTCTCGCCTGCCTTCCCCACTATATTTATCCCTGATCTCAATTAGAAAGTTCAGGGACTCGCGGCTGAATAGAATTTGTGGAGATGAAGGCTGAGACACCAGGAGGCGGGTGAGGATGGGGAGGGAGAGCAGGGGGGAGGGAATGTAGTGGATGTGTAGCCAAGGCTCAGCTGGACCTCTTAGGATGTACCCAGGGCTGAGAAGTGCAGCCTGGGACTATCCCAGCAAAGGCCTCGTCAGCCTTTTATGCCTCTAACACTGGTGACAAATGTCCTTACTCCTTTGGCCATTGACACATACATGAGACCTCAGAGAAGGCTACATTCTGAAGGGTCTATCTTTGGGGGACATTAGGGAGACCTTCAGCATGGTTTGGTTTATACATCATCCAATGGAAATTAACCTTATTTTTCCCAATGGTAAAGATAATACAAACTTGTTATTTTAAAAACTCACACATTGTTGTTAAGGTTAAAGCAAAATTCACACTATCTAAAGAGTCGATGTTAATAGTGTTGGTGATAACCTGCTACCTATCCACCTCTGTCTCTCTCTCACAATTTTATATCTCTGGGATAATTATATGAATATATATATGGTCCTGAGGCATGCTTTCCCTTCAACAAAATATATGGAGAGATATCTTTCTCTATCTATCGGCATAAATCTATGCCATAACGTTTAATGGCTACATGGCATCCTATTATATGGGTGTATCATAATTTATTTAACCAGACCCATCTTAGTGGTCATTTAGGTTGTTTCCAGGATCCTTTTGTATGAACACTGATGAGCCTTCTCACTCATAGATGTGAACTGGGACCTGACTCCCAGGCTATCTTCATCATTATTAGTAACTGGGCCCTGAGACTTCCTGGGGTCCAACAGCTGCACCTGTGGGCTGGAAGACCACAGAGCAGTAGCATTTGCTCAGCAGTCTCTTTGTCCACTCAAGACTCCTAACAGTGGAAACAGGGCCTGTCTCTGACTCTTTTATGGGCTTTTGGGACCCTGTTCCTCATACTGGGTCGCCTTGCCCAGTCTTAATACATGGGGAGGTACTCAGTCTTACTGCAACTTGATATGCCCTGTTTTATTGATACTCATTGGAGACCTGCCCAGAAAGGGAGGGAATCGGGGGTTGTGAACAGGGGCTGTAGTTGGGATGTAAAATAAATAGATAAATTTAAAAAAATAAATAAAATAAAACAAAAAATTTTAATTAAAAAAAAAAAACCTTAAATGTAGGTTCTCCAGCCCCTGGTGCTCTGCCGATTGCCTGGAGCTGTAGAAAGCTGCATGCCTGGAGTATTTATCAAACCTTCCCAAACCAGGCGGTGGTGGTACACGCCTTTGATCCCAGCACTTGGGAGGCAGAGGCAGGCGGATCTTTGTGAGTTTGAGACCAGCCTAGTCTACAGATCGAGTTCCAGGACAGCCAGGGCTACAGAGAGAAACCCTGTCTCAAAACAAAACAAAGAAAGAAAGAAAAAACCCAAAAAACAAAAACAACAACAACAAAACCCTTCCTGTCATGGCTTACATGCTCAGGGGCCTTCAGATGGAAGAGTCCCCGAACTTAACACACTCAGTGTGGTTCACTATCATTACTCTTCCAACCACAAGATGACCATTTGAAAAGGCAATCATGACAGCTCTATAGCTCTATTCCACCAGAAAGGGAGGAGAGAGAGCAACTAGACGTAATATATTGAGCTACTCAGCACACAGTGAGTGGTCGTTTTAAAACAATCACTACTGGCTAGCCAACAACAGCACCCTGAGCATGTGGTCGATGTAAATAATTAATAACAAATTGCTCTCTAACATGCCTTCTGCTGGTCATCTATGGAGTATATTCAAAGCAGGGACAGATCTCTGCACAGACTACTATCCCATGAAGTCAGTCCTTGGACAAGTACCAGGTGGCTGAGGCGGTGTGGGAAGACTTCCTGGAGAAAGTGGCATCAAGGGTAGAATGAAAGGGATGTGCAGGACAGTGGAGGAAAGTAAATACAGGGTAGAAATCGACTGGTCACTCAGGAAACTCCACTGCTGTCCCTCTCTGAAGTCAAAAGTGGAACCTGTCCTCCCTTCAGAGGTCCGGTCTGTCTGCCCTACTCCTGAGTGAGCATAGTCATGTCTGGAGGTCAGCTTCTCTTCTGCCAGCAGCCACTGTGGTGCTGTGCTACTGTGGTAGGCCGCTTCTGCACTAGAAAGATCATTAAGCACAGAGCCCAGAGTTCACAGTTCCGGCAAGTCTGGCTGGCTAACAAGTCCCTGGGACCCTCTACCTCCCCAGCACTGTTGCATGTGTACACTGCTGCACCTATCTTTTCACATGGGTCCTGGGGATCAAAGTGAGGTTTCATACTTGTGTGGCATGCCCGTCATCAACCGAGCCATCTTCCAATACCAGGCTGGTTATGTTTATATGTGTGTTGTACATGGTCTTCCATCTCCAACCCCCGGCTCAGGTCAACCCCAGCACAAGACCTGCAGCTTACTGGTGAGAGCCAGGTAGTGAGTGCTCAGGACAGAGCAATGGACAGAGAGGGGGACTCCCTTCTCTCCATCTCATTGCCTGTGCCCTACACAGACTCTTCTGGCCTCTTCTACAAAATGACAATTTCTTTCTCTCTGGCTTCTATAGTCATCCCCTTTCTACTGCAAGCCCTCCTCGATCCCCACTGCCACATTAATTACCTACAGTATGGCTCCCTAGCTCGGAATCTGTGCACAGCTCCCCATTGCTTACACAAGGTTAGACTCCACCCACCCCGCATGTCGAACCCTCCATTTCTCTAATCCCAACCCTTCCCCCAGCTCTGCCTCTTCTCCGGACACAGAACCAGCCGATGCCCCCAGTACATGGGCCCTTGCTTGCCCACCTCCCTCTCTTTGCTCAAATAACAGCCCTCTGTGTCACAACCTCTCTCTCCCATGTGCTCCAGTTTGAACCATCTTCAAAGTGACATTCCGGCTATCACCCACTCAAAGGGGACCCCTCTCCTCTGGCTTTCTTTTGAATCTTCTGAATGGCAGTTAGCGTTTTAAGTGTCTTACAGTTATGATTGTTGACATCTTCCTAGAGACAGAGGTGTTATCACCCACGGTTGTCTGAACGGTGACTCTAAGGGAGTTGATTCTTAGTTCTTCCATTGCTCATCTACTATGTGCCCTCAGCTAAGTCCCAATTGAAAGCTTCAGTTTTCTCATCCATATAATGGGGCTACTATCTTCCCAGGGTTGTGTGGGCATCCAAAAGATCACCTTCACAGCACCATGACAACTGAGCAAGAGGAGACCCACACGCCTTCCCAGAGTGACCTGCCTGAGTCTTTGGCCCAGCTGCAGCCTGCGATCTGTGCTGAAGTCTGTGGCTCCTGTTACCACCGAAGGCAGAGAGAATAGGACTGCACAGAGCTGGCCTGATCCCTCACTGGCTGCAACACTAGGGAGAACTGGCCCTGCCCCTCACCGGGTGCAATGCTCAGGAGACTGAGTCCCACACCTAGCCTGGGTAGCACAATAGAGATGACCCTGTTTCATGAGGGTGGAGGTGAGATGGCCCTGTGGATGCGAGAGTGGGAGAGCTTTCCTGTCCCCCTCATCAGCCATGTGGTGTCATGGTTGGGGGAAAGATTCCCTCCCCTCCTTGGCCCTTACCACATGCAGCAGGTGGGGGACCTGACCCAGCCCCTCACCAGCTGCGCACTCCAGAGAACGGGCCCCTGAACCTCACCTGGGCAACACAGTAGAGCTGGCTCTGGGGGTCCAGGTGTAGGAGAGCCAACTCTGAGGGTGTGAAAGCAGGAGAACTGGCCCCTCTTCTTGCTCCTTGCTTCATAGGGTGAACTAGCCAGGGCAATGCTGGAGAGCTCACCACGGTGGTGAGGACAAGGGACAGCTAGTGGGCTGACCGGCCCTGCAACTACCCAGGCCCAGAACCAGTTGGCCCATCCCAAAATGAGTTGAGTTGGCCCACCCTGAAATCTACTCCATCTGTGATCTGCTGGAGCAAGTGAAGGGGCAGGTCTTGCAGATCCAAAGCTGCAGGATCTCCATGACACAGTGCAACAACAGGATGTCCAAGAGGAGCCTCGGTGAGGGTCCAGCATTGAAAATGTAGCAGAAACCGGAGGCCTCGAACCAGTCCAATGACGCTTTGCAATAAACAATTGCAAGTAAAGATGTATGGACTAAAGGGTATAATACGTGACTCACTGTGTCATACTACATTTTCCATGATGAACTCTCTCTCTCTCTCTCTCTCTCTCTCTCTCTCTCTCTCTCTTCCTTCTCTTAAGTCTTATTTTATTTTGGGGGGACGTTACAAGGGAAGAGGGCAAACACAATAGGATGGGGAGATAATGGGACAGAGACACATGATGTACGGGCCACAGAGAATAACAAAAAGATAAAAAAAAAAAAGAATATTCATACAAGCTGCTTGAGAAATAAAGAGGTCAATACAAGATATAAAAGGAAAACAAATAGCTGGGTGGTGGAGGCAGATGCCTTTAAACCCAGCACTTGGGAGGCAGAGCCAGGCAGATCTCTGTGAGTTTGAGGCCAGCCTGGTGTACAGAGCAAGATCCAGGACAGGCACCAAAACTACACAGAGAAACCCTGTCTTGAAAAAAAAAAAAAGGAAAAACAAACAAGCAAAAAAACTGTTACACCGTTTGTAGAAAGTCAGCACTTATTTTTGGCTCAAAGTTTCTCTAGTGTTTATTATGGAAGGAATAAAAATTAAATTCAGCTGTTAAAAAAAAAAGTTCACTTTCAGGCTTGAAGTAGTGATGGAACCAAGAGCGGGAGAGACAGCTCAGGAAAGCTCTTGCTTTGCAAGCTTAAGAACCTGAATGTGACCATCAGAACCCATGTGAAAAAGCCAGGTACGGCCATGTGCATCTTGTAATGCCAGCACTCGGGAGGTGGAAACAGGCAGACCCCTGGGGCTCGCTGGCCAGGCAGTGTAACCTATGTGGTGAGCACCAGACTAGGTGAGAGACCCTGCCTCAACAAAAATGTCGGACAGGGCCTGTGAGAAGGCTCAGCAGGTAAAGGCAACTGGTGCCAAACTTGAATTCAGTCCCTGAAACCCACAGAGGAAGAAGGGAACCAATTCCTGTGAGTTGTTCTCTGATCTTACCATGCATGCTATGGCATGGGCATGCTACCCCCCAACACTCACACACCTGCACATGCACTAAATAAATGAGTACAAATAAAATGATTCTTTTGAGAGGACAGCATCTGAGGACTGGTACTCAGGGTTGTCCTCTGACCTCCACATGCATGCACATACATGCATGAACAGACACACATGAGCATGTACACACACACACACACACACACACACACACACACACACGCTGGAACCAGAGAGGAAAACACAGGGGAAGTGTGTGATGTGAAACTGAGTAAGTGGAAATGGGACTGTCTCAACTCTTTGAAGGGGCTGAGCTTCACTCACCTCCCATGACTGCCCCTGGGTAGAGTCTCTGCCTACATCTGGCCTTCCAGCTGCCTCACTCATCATCCCCAGCCTGGAGCCCTTTGGAGACCCGCTGCCTGACTCCACCTCTACCTCTGGGAGCCCAGCCATGTTGTTGGGCCCCTTCACCTGGCCACCCCATCCCTCTGGCCCTCTCTGCAGTCCTGGGCCTGAATAGCTCCCCCCCATACCCTGGGGAGGGGAGTCTTGGGATTCCCCAGAGCATCACCAAGGTTCTGATTCTCCTGGCCAAGCAGTGCGTACTCAGCTAATTGCTACCTCTTCTTCTCCACAGAAACATCATTGCCAGCAATTAGGGTGGAAATCCTCCCCACTCTAGTTAAGATCCCAGGCTGCAGTTAAATGCTCCCAGATCCCATTTAAATGATTTCAAATGCAATTCATTCTGGCTCATTAAATAATTCCGGGGACGGTTTTCTTTGCCGTCATTACCTTAGAAACCTCTTTTTTTTTTTTTTTTTAGAAGAACTTAATAATTTTTTTTTTTAAATGAGAGGGTTAAAAGTGAAGAGGGCAGTCTGGTCCAGGAGCAGGAAGCAGAAAGATGTCTGCCCTGGCCTCCTCTGCCTTAGTTAGCATTCCTTTTCCTCTCTCTGGCTCCCACCTGGCCCCCTACCCTCAGCTCTCTCCCTCCGTTCTTTTCTCTTGGAAATGACTTCACCCGACAGCTATGGATTTAGAACTTTTTTTGACAATTACTTATGCCCAGTGAGAAAATAGGTTTTTAATGTCTGTCCTTGCTCCATGCAGCCTGGCTACCTCCCAATGAAGCAAGGCAGCGGTGTCCACTCCATGAATAGCCCCAGCACTTTGCTGATCAGCATGCAGGTCAAGCTGAGAGACACTGTGAGTGAGGAGAGCAAGAAGGAACAGAAGAGCCTCCATCTTCAAGGTCAGCACCTGGCCACAGAGAGGACCCCAGCCCGCGAGCCCTGAGCCCCCTTGCTGCCCAGTTCAACATTCACTCAGCCTCTGTTAGTTAGAAGATGCAGGGGCCACTGCCCTGTGCCAGGAACCCGGTGAACGTTTTGCATATATTAACATGCAAAACCTTTGGTGTGAACTAGTAAGAAAGATGCTGTCATTGTGTCCTTTTACAATAAGGAAAATTAAGGCTCCTGAAAAGCTTAACATAGCACCCAAAGTCATCCATCTGGCCCATGCTTCCATTGGGATATCACTGCTGTAGAATTTCTAGACTTTTCTAATACTCTGCCTGGACTTAGTCCCCTGTATTAGTCAGGGTTCTCTAGATTAACAGGACTCATAGAATGCACACACACACACACACACACACACACACACACACACACACACACATACAAAGGGGATTTATTAGAATGACCTACAGGCTGTGGTCCAGCTAATCCAACAATGGCTGCCTGTGATTGGCAGGGCCAAGAATCCAGTAGTTGTTCAGCCTATGAGGCCAGATATCTCAGCTGGTTTTCATTACATGCTAGCATCTTGAAGAAGTAGGCTCTAATGCCAGTGAAGAATTGGACTTGGTAGCAAACTGAGGACAAGCAGGCAAAGAGCAAAAGCTTCCTTCTTCCTTGTCCTTATATAGGCTGCCAGCTGGTGTGGTCCACATTACAGGCTTGTCTTTCCAGATCATTATCTAGATTAAAGGTGTGGCTATTCCCAGCTCAAAAGATCTAGATTAAAGGTCTGTCTTCTTACCTCAAAGATCCAGATTAGAAATGGATCTTCCTACTTCAAATTAAGAAAGAAAAAAAAATCCCTCACAAGTGTGCCCTCCATTTTTGGATTTTAGTCAATTCCAAATAAAGTCAAGTTGACCCACAAGAATAACCATCACAGTCCCCCGATCCTGGAACAGGGCTCTGGCACCTTTCAGGAGGCCTCAGCAAGGTCCCTACTGGGCTTCTTCCTCAGAAGACAAAGGCTGCAGGCCTCTTTCCAACAAGGCATACAGAGTGCAGAGAGCTGTAGTCAAGGGCGGTACAGAGTGCCACAGGAAATTAAGGAGCAGAGTGATCTATTTGCCCCAGGGAAAGGGGAGGTAGGTTGGAACACGCTACTGCAAGAGGGTGAACTACCCAGATCCTGGAGACATACATGAGAAGAAAGCTGAAGGTAGAAGGGAGGGGCATAGAGTGGAAGGGGTGAGGCGTAAAGGAAATCTGGATGATTGAAGGCCCTTGGGTGCCAGGCTGTGACCTCTAAAGTAAGACACAAGCTTCAAATGTGTCAGAGGACTTGTTGCATAAATGTCACTTTGGGTCAGTGTCCTTTAACCAGGGGCGAGTTTGCCTCCCAGCTGACTTTGGGCAGTGTCTGCAGACCTTTATTGCTGTCACAGTGAAGTGAAAAGGCAGTGTGGGTATCTAGTGTATAGAAAGAAAACCAGGGATGCTGTTAAACAAAGTAAGGAATTACCCACCCCCCAAATCTCAACAAGGCTGAGAGGGAGCCACCATCGTGCACAGATGCAATGGCACCCTCGCCTTTGGAGAAAAACAAAATTGGCCGTAGATGAAGAAACTGGGAAAGGGTTCACGGAGAAGGCGACTCTGAGAGGCTCACAGAAACGGGTCCAGGTGAGGACCTGTGGGGTAGAGGAAAGGAAATGCACAAGAAAGGCCAGAGAATGAGCACTGGGCCTGGAGGGAAGCCAGGCAAGGGTTGCTGGGCCCTGTACAGTTTGACCGTGTGCAGGGTCCATTGGAAGAAGAAAATGAAAGCACTGGAAAAGCTCTTTCATGGTACAGTTCGTTACCCTAACAGCGATGTAAAGTGATTCAGTAAGGCAATAGGGAGCCACTGAAGGGCTTAGAGTACCAAGAAATGGGATCAGAGATGTTTTAATTAATCAGGCCTCAAGTAATTAATCAAGCAGTGGTGCATAGACTTGGGGAGAGGGAGGCCCACCAGGAGGCCATTTCAGTGTTCCCAGCAGGAGCCTTAGCCACCCGGAACTGGAGAGTATCAGCCACACTCCACCTGCTGCACCGGTGTCCCCCAGCCGCCGTGCTCAGGGCTCAGCACAGAACCACTGCTCCATAGGAGACGTGTAAACCGAGTGCTTGTCAATTAATTTAAATTTTAAATGCAATTTGATATTTTAATTTGTTAAAACAAGCATGCATTGCTTTTGTAATCAAAAAATATAAGCAGTTCTTTAAAAATGGAAACCAGGATTTATTCACAAAGGTCTCATTGCAGCAATATCTAGAATAACAACCTGTTTACCATCAGATCACCAACTACACAGGCCCTACAATGGGTATGTTTATGTGAAAAGAATGGTTTTCTTTCTAAGAGAGAAGTTTGCTCTTGAAGAACTGGAATGTAATGACTGTATTAGTCTTTTTCTATCACTATAATGGAATACCCAAGGCTAAAAACTTTATAAAGAAAAAAAAAGTGTGCTGGCGCATTTTGACAAGTTCAAGGCCAGCCCTGTCTGGTCTACAGGATGAGTTTCAAGCCAGCCAAGGCCACATGGTGAGACTGTCTCAAAAAAAGAGAAGTTAAATTACAAAACAAGGTAAGATTCCAGAGATAGACATGGGCCACACACAGGAACCACTCTAGTTCCTCTGAAGACATGCCTCCAATGACCTAATGACCTCCCTGAACTAGACTCCATCGCCATAAGGTCCCACTACCTCTTAATGCCACCACACTGGAGAACAATTTTAACATGAGACCCTTGTGGGAAGTGGGTGGTGACAGATACACAAGCCATACCTAAATACAGTCTAATAAACAAGATGTGCAGATGAGAGCTGGGGACACAGCTCAGCTGGGAGGGTGCTTGCCCAGCATGCAGGAAGCCCTGGGTCCAGTCTCTGAGTAGTAGATAAACTGGACATGATGGTGCATACCTGTACTCCCAGTGCTTGGGAGGCAGGGAAAGGAGGATCTGGTGTTCAGTGTCACTGGCTACATAGTGATTTTGAGGTCAGCCTTGGATACATCAGATCCTATTCTGGAAGAGAGAGTGGATGGGGAGGGAGAGCGTACAGTGAATGATCTAATCCCTGCAGTTAGGATGGACACTGCTCAGGACTGGGTACAGATGTGAGCAACCAGGTGCACACCTGGGTGCCAGGTTGCACAGAGTGGGACTCCACGGGGGCTTGGACTTTGGACTGCAAGGTGCAGCTGGAGCTGCTTCTCCCTCTCTGCAGGACAACATTAGGTCCTAGAAGTTGAGTCTCTGGCAGGGAACAATGGCTGAGCAAGCGGTCAGGAAGTGGGACACTGAGCTATGTCCAGGAGGGACAGGGCAGAGGAAAGCAGTTGTGAAGCCACCACGTCTTTACTGAGAGAACGTTTTACAACCCAGTCGTTCTGAAACAAAAGCCTGATAAGTCTCAGTGACAAACAATAACAAGCATTGCTTTCTTTCACTGTGAGTCTGAAGGTCAGCGTGAGCTGCCTCTGCTTCACACATCCCTCCTGGGACCAGGGAGCCAGCCAGGAGGATTTTCTCAAGGCGGTGACATAATCTCCAAAGGGCAAGACCGAGTGCATGAGGCATGGCCAGCCCGGCTTGCATCACCCAGCCAAAGCAGCCACATGGCTTTGTGCAGAGTCAGGCAGGAGGGGCAGGCTCTGCTTGCCCTTCTATGGAAGGGGTAACAAAGCTGCCTAGCAGAATGCATGCGCAGATGCCGCATCAATGCTGAGAACAGTGGCTGACCCACACCTTTAGCCTGCCGACTGCTGGCAAGTTTCTCGTCGGTAGCCAATGTGCTGAAAATGGGCCTTGTATTACATAAAGCGTGGCTCTTTGAGATGGAAGCATGCTCTTCCCCCCCCCCCCCCATACTCTGAGATTCTGAGAGAGTCGGAAAGAAACACGTGTTCGTTAACTGAAACCATAACTGCCATGTTCTTGGTCTCAGTCTATGGGGCTCGACTTTCACTGAAAGCCTCTGACTTGAACTTAAGCTTAATACAGACACCACTTACCACATGTTTATTCCCCGGGCCTTTTTGGCCTCCCTGTTCTCTTTTCATTTTGTAGAGACATAGGGGAGGGGAGTCATGTAGCCCAGACTAGCCTTGAACTCTTGAACAGGATTTCCTTGCTATCTCCGTCTTCCTTCCCCCTCAAGCACTCCTTTTCCTTTTCCCACGTTCCCCCCAACTATGGTGTCCTTCAGAACTGTGTTTCCAACTTCATTTTCCACTCCATATCCTGAGGGGTGACCTTCAGGGTACCTATAACTCCAAGAAAATTATTTAACTTCAAAGTTTAAATTATTTAAACTTAATAAACTTCTCTCTGTTTGTTCATGTCCAGATTGCAGTTTATGGGTGTCTCAGGACTCATGAAACGGTTCGCTACTGGCCGTAGCTGACAGCACCACTCTGCACCTTTCCTGGTTAGGACTCATCTTTCTGAAGGCTTTGAGCATCACTTCTAGTCTCCCACCCCCACCCCATGGCTCCTAATCTGCCTCTATTTAGACTCCTCACCTCTTTCTGCGCAGTACCCTCTCGGTCTCATAGGCCCCTCAAAACAAATCCATGAAGGAACTCCAAGACAGAACTCACATCCCCTGTCTTCATGGTAGCCCAACCTCAGAGGTCATTCACAGGGCCCTGACCTCTGCATGGACTCCACAGACTCATATCTGCTTTCTGTCTCTGACAACTTGAATCAATGCCTTCCCTTCCACCCCACCTGCTCTGCGTCAGTCAGCGCAGGGCCCCAGCATTACTTATCAGAGTCCTGACCCCACTCGTTTCCATAGATCCAGTCCCCTAGTCCACCCCACATGGCCATCAGGGTTCCTTCCAAAATCCTGATGAGTTTTATAAATCTCTTGTCCACCCACTGCTTTTAGGGTAAGGTCAAAATAGAAGCTAATTAGGAGATAATCTCCACCCCCAAACTAGAACTGTCTCCACCTCCGGTCCCTAAAACACTACCTGTCTCTTTACCTCTCTGGACCTTTCCCTGAGCTGCCCTCTCTACCCACCTCTCACCATTTACTTCCCTGCCCAACTCCACTCTTCCAGAAAGTCTGAGCTTCATTGTTACCTCCTCCATGTTGTGGACCTCAGGCTGGCTAGGTGCCTCCTCTTTGGACTCCGGTGGTACCAAAGCACGGTAAATGCTTCTACAAGACTACACTATCCATTGAGTTATAAACATTACATGAGCAGGAAGCATGTGCTTGCCTCCCAAAGGCCTTATGTCCCATAAATGTTTCCTTAATAATAATGATGGAATGGATGAAGTGCTAGTTGCATTTGTTACCTATCTTGTGATGTTGGGCAAGTCTGGTAATGACTATGGGCATCAGTTTCCTCCTCTGCAAAATGGAAACCATAATGAAAACCAAAATGGATATTAGACAGTACATGTTGGGTCATCCACACAACTAAAAACTAAATCATCAAAAAATAATGATTGAAACTCTGCAGTTGCAAGGAAAATGTGGAGGGGGTATACAATAATTTAGACAGCTACAAGGGACAGCTATGAACAAATGCTCCCTCACACATGCCTGGAAAAATAGGGTCAACATTTATCCTCAAGGGTTAGGACCACAGTGACATCATACTCCTGTACCCGCCATGCTTTCATTAGTGAGCACGCAATAATTTATAATAAATAAAAACCTCAACTTTATTACCAAAAAAGAAGAAAGAGGTTTCTAAGAAAAGAACCCCGCACCCTCCTCATTTGGCAAAGCATTGGATGCCACCCAGCAATCCCAGGGAGGGAGCTGGTTGCATCCCTCCAGCTCCTTTTGTTCTTCTACAAAGGCAAGTCCACCCCGTTCCATTCTTCCCTCCCACTGAGCACGCAGCATTGCTGGGCAGCTAGGTGTGCACAGAGAATGAACACAGCCTGGAACATCTTTGTCTCTGGTCTTGTGACGAGAGGAGGAAAGCCATATACTCACAGTTGACTTCAGCCCCTGGGGAGACAAAAAAAAAATTAGAATTCTTCATGTGTGGTAGCAGACTCACAGCTCCAGCTTTTGGGGAGTTCCCATTTTCAAGGTTCAATCTGCCCAAGGTCTCAAATCTCAGGTATCCCTAAGTTGAAGAATGGCTACATGTCAGCAATTTCAGATCTATAGTGCTGGGGCTTCCAGGAACTCGAATTCTCATCCATTGCCGGTGTAAGCTGGAAGTGGTACAGTCTTTGTTTCAAAATATATTTGACCTTATATATTTTGAATTTGAAATATATTTTGACCTTAAGGTCTAAGACTTTAATTAGGAAGGTGTATGCTAGTTAATTCTGTGTCAACTCAACCAAGTCAAGGGATGTCCATAAAGCTGGTAAAGCAAGGTTTCTGAGTATGGTTGTTTCCAGAAGAGCTCCATGTTTGACCCAGAAGGAATAAAGCAGAGCCACACTTAGCAGTGTGGACAGGCGCCATCCCCTTCTGCAGGCCTAAAGGAACGAAAGTCAGAGGAAGGGTGGATGCGCTGTCTCTTCTTGAACTCGAGCATACACCTGCTTTGGCCCTTGAAAACTAGAACTCCTGACTCCTGAGTCTTAGCCCTTCAGGTTTCAGACTACACAACAGAAGCCCCCACCTTCCCTATTCCCCAGATCTCAGACCTTGGGACTCAAAAAAACAAACTATACCAATAACTTTCCTGGTTCTTCAACTTGAGTATGGCATCCCACAGGATTCTCAGCCTCTATAACCACATGTGCCAATTCCTATAATAAATCTCTTCTTCTGTATTTATCTATATCTTATAGGTTCTGTTTCTCCAGAGAATCTTAACGCATGTGGCAAATTAACATTCAGAAACTGTACATCAGTTGTTCGCTTAGGCCTGTCATTTTAGCTACTAGGGAGATTGAAGCAGGAGGACCACAAGACAAACGCCAGCCTGGACAATTCAGCAAGACTCTGTCGCAAAATAAAAAACAAAAGAAAGTGTGGCAGTTTGAATAACAATAGCCCCCATAGGCTCATAGATTTGAATGCTTGGTCACCAGAGAGTGGCACTATTAGGAAGTGTGGCCTTACTGGAAGAACTGTGTCACTGGGGGTGGGTTTTGGTGTTTTGGATGATCAAGCCAATCCTAGTGTCTAGCTCTTCTTGCTGCTTGCCATTCCAGATGTAGCACTCTCAGCTCCTTCTCCAGCACCATGTCTGCCTGCCTGCCACCATGCTTCCCACCATGATGAAAATGGACTAAAGCTCTGAAAATAGAAGCCAGCCCCAGTTAAATGTTTCCCTGTATAAGAGTTGCCATGGCCGTGGTGTCTCTTCACAGCAGTAGAAAATACACTGAGACAAAGGGAGTGCTGGGTAAATGCTTGCCACCCAGGCATGAAAATCAGAGTTTGGGTCCCCAGCACCCACACAACTGTTCGGCAGGAATGGTCATCCACTTGTAATCCCAGCACTTGAGAAGCTGAGACAGGAGATACCACCCCAACAAGCTGGCTAGTCAGAGTAACAGAATTGGCAAACTCCAGGTACAGCGGAGAGACCCTGCCTCAAAGTATAAAGTAGAGGGTTATTGAAAAAGACACCTGACATTAACCACTGACTTGCACATGCATGTGCACACATGGGCTCCCACCAGCATACATACACAAAAATAAACAAATTAATAAATAAGGCTACTAAGGATATAATTCAATGATGGAGTACTTGCCTAACATGTATGAGGCCCTAGTTTCAATTCCCTGCAACACACACACATACACACACACACACACAATTCTTCAAACCCCATGCAAAACATTTTAATAATGTAAATTTCAAAATAAAGATTGATTAAATTATAATGGTATTATTAGATAAATTAACAAATTACTATGCAACTGTCAAAATAGCAAGGTAGAGGAGTAGTTAATTACACGGAAAATAGTAACAGACTACTGTTACATTAAAACGCAGTTTACAAAACAGTCCCAGGTATAAATGTATTCTAAGTGTCTCCATAAGCATAGCAAGCTCGAGACAGGACAAACGGAGAATGGCTAGCAGTTATTTCTGAGTAGTCAATTTTCAAGTGACTTCTTTCTTCTTTGGACTCATTTCTATTTTCTACACTTTCTTGCAATTAGTTCAGATTGCTTTCATAACAAGAAAAACCTTTTTTTTAAAGCAAAACCATTTTAAGAGTAGCATTTGACAGACTTCCAGTTCTCTCGCATCATGTTATTTCTAAGTCCCATGCTGTAGAGGGATGTCTTTTCCTTCTTTCTGAAGTCCAACTTCTTAAGTCTGAGGAAATATACTTCATGGTGGTCAGCTTTTCCCTGCAGCAAGAGAGCTCTCCACAGGTTCTACAGACCATTTTCTCCTTATGAGGACATGGGGTGGGGTGCTGGGGCCATATTTGCATTACCCACACACACCGGAGATGTATTGAGTAGCAAGGTGAGGCAGGACAGCCAAATGCCAGACACTCAGCTTCTAATCGAATGAAATGTCTAGGTGTTCGGGCTTCCTTACCCAAGACTGCTATAATTCATATGTGGATTATTCACTGCATAAGAAACCATCCCAGGTGGAAAATGGAGACACAAATTCTTTGTTCTGTTCACTAGAATGTGCTCCTGGTATAGGGCTCTATCCTTCAAGGCAGAAGAGATTCTTTTTAAATTCACAACTAAGTGACCATCTTCTTGCCATTCCAGACACTTACAGCCTTGAGTCGTCTTACAGAAGACATTTTTCTGATTTGCCAAAAAGCTTCATGAGGGAACAGCGGCCCTGTACCCATCACAATTTACATTAAGAAAACCAGTGTTGATTTCCCCACCCAGGTGGCTCCTAGGAAGATACCGAATGCAGCCTGTTCTCCCATTGTGGTGATTAATCTGCACTGTCAACTCGCCTGGATTTAGGACCACCTAGGAGACACACCTCCAGGTGTCTGTGAGGGTGTTCACAGGGAGGTAACTTGAGGAGATAAGCCTGAATGTAGGTGTTATCAGCCATTGGTTAGAATCCAGGGCTGAGAAAGAGATAAAAAGGGAGAAGCCAGCTGTCCTGCAGCTGTCTCTAAGTAAGAAAGTTCCCTCCTGGAGGGAAGAAAGAAGCTCAGAGAACCCAGAAAGTGCATGACACTTCCAAGGCCCAGGAAGACAGAAGACTCACATGCCTACTCTTCAAAATTATAAAAGCAGCAATGCTCAAGAGAGGAGACTCTGGCTGGCTGGGCCATCTTCACACCAGAGAGGGACTCCAGGGATGCAGCCTTCACCACCATTTCCTACGCTGGGGCGGGCTTTTTGACGATGTTGCTGCTGTTTTATCCATATTCTTCTAAGTAATGCCTATAAAATCATTGGCTTACAAAGTTAGACTTGGGCTAAACTGTTTCTCAATTTGTGCCCTTTCTGGGGTAAATCCTGATGGAGAATGCAGCATGACCGGCCACCTCATATTCCTGCAACCATGATGGACTGTCGTCCTTAAGACTGTAAGCCAAAGCTGGGCGGTGGTGACGCACGCCTTTAATCCCAACACTTGGGAGGCAGAGACAAGTGGATCTCTGTGAGTTCAAGGCCAGCCTGGTCTACAAAGTGAGTTCCAGGAAAGGCACAAAGCTACACAGAGAAACTCTGTCTTGAAAAACAAAATAAAACAAAAAGACTGTAAGCCAAATAAACCCTTCCTTGCACAGCTTCTTTTCAAGCATTTGGTCATAACAACAAGGAAAGCAGTGAGTACAGCTATAATCCTTAGATCTTTCATATAACCTAATTTGCTTTAACCCCACCCTTGAAACAAATAACAGTTTTGCATATCACCCCACAGCGTAACAGTGGTACATAGCCTGGTTTGTCAGCCATGGATGCATACGTTCAGCTACCTCAGCCACACCTCAAACCAATTCCATCGAACATCAAGGGTGGGATCCACTCAAGGCTAAGACCAATTTACTAGAAATAACTCAAAGTTAAAAACAGTCCTAAATGTCTGGGTTTAGTATTACATTTCTTGAGAGCTGGGGAGATGGTTCAGTGGTTAAGAGCATTGGCTGTTCTTTCAGAGGACCCAACACCACGATGGCAGCTCACAATCATCTGGAATGCTAGTCCCAGGGCATCTGACATGCTTTTCTGGTCTCCAAGAGTACAGCATGCACGTGGTACACAGATTTGCATGCAGGCAAAATACCCAATACACATTAGAAATAAAAATACACATTAAAGGTTAAAAATAATTTTTAAAAAAAGACTCCACCTTGCTGTTTATCAGCATGAATTCTTGAACTTGAACTTTACCCTTTGCCAACCTAGTTCTTCAAGTGTGAAATACCAGAGTGATAAGTCTTAGTCAGACTCAATCTGCAAGGAGATCCAGTCCCTGGGAGCGAGGAGAACTAAAGGGGGAGAGGAAAGAACCATGATGTGCTAAGAGTTTAGCTCCCTGGGCTATAAACAGTGGTGGGATTCATGGGAACAGACGCTCCTGAGGCCCCTCTCACCCCCAAAGCATTGGTGCTGTATAACTGTCTACATCACAGGAGGCTGGAGTTCATGCTTTGGTGTGGCTCCCCAGAAAGGATTATGAATTGTCTGAATACATGTCACTTATTCTTTCTAGATTCAGGTCATCAGGCTCGAGGACTGCCCTGTTATTGCCTCTCACTCTCCAAACCACTCTGAGTCCTCATTCTCCATGTATTCATCAACACCATTTATGTCCAACACCATTCATGTCCAAACAGTTGAGAAATCAAGTTATCAGCCAGAGAAGTAAAACCATAAGCATGTGTGTGCCTCTCTATCTATCTATCCATCTATCTATCTATCTATCTACCTATCTATTAATCTGTGTGTGTGTGTGTGTGTGTGTGTGAGAGAGAGAGAGAGAGAGAGAGAGAGAGAGAGAGAGAGAGAGAGAGAGAGAGAGAGAGGGAGAGAAATCTGCCACTTTCTTATCCCCTTCTGTAAAGACATGCAGCTGTCATTTTCTTCCTTGTTAATCTATCCTGGCAGATAATCTGATTTGTAGAATTGGGTACTATCTATCTAAGAACACTTGAGATCCAGTGGGAACCCCACTGCTTCCAAACTGTTTAAAGAAGCCCACGCTCCCTCAATTTCCTCATTTATACAGCAGGAATGCCAATATCTCTCCTACTTTCCTCCTGAAGTTTTGTGAGGTGCAGTTGATAACATGCAGCTGAAAGAAATTAATAAAGTAATGTTGGAGTTGAGGTGTCTTATTACACATGCCCAGGCTGCATCCTCTTCAGAATCGCTGGTTTGCTAATGCCAAGTCCATCTTCTTGGCCATGCTTCAGATGACCTGTGCTTGCCAGTGAGCAAAGGCTGATTCTGCTGAATGAAAGTTCTCTTTCTGGTGGAAGACATCTTGCTTCCACAACAGAAGAGGTAATCCAGAGTATGAAAATAAACAGAAAGGCAGAGTGAAAAAATAAAGGTAAATGATGATGTCATTTGAGCTCCCATATACTCCGTTTAATTTTTAAGTGCCTCTTATACCCCATGATTATTTCCAGATTTTTTTTCTGGTATTTGGTGATAAACAAAAGGAAGACTCCTACCCCCCTGAGAGCTAGTGGTTTATAATAAACAAACACGAAATTTCTACACATATCATGGAGATGGTATTAAGTCCTATGGAGAAAAATTAAAGCAGGGTAATGGAAAAAACAAAAAAGAGGTGTTCCGATGGGGTGCCTGGGTTCAGCTTTATCTTGATTTACTAAGAAAGCCTGGTTGAACTCAGTCACTATCAGGTGCCACCCTAAGTCCTGAGGAAGGCTGCTTTATAAATGGGCGAGTTGGCAAAGACATTACCACTGTTGACTCTGATAACAGCGCAGAAGCCTCTTAAGAAAGAACTGGACCACATCCTTAGAAACCCATATCTAAGGTATTTTATGCCAAAGACCAAGCCAAGGACAGGAAGTTGTCAATAATTTCCAAAAATAGTCTCCATGGAATTGAACACACCCAAAGGTCATCCCTCCTGATTCACCCACTATTATTAGTTCACTCATAAACTAGAAGTCGAACTTTTTAAAAGAGTGTGTTGAGAAGAGATGCTGAGCATCGAATTAAACAAGTCATTCTGTGGCCAACTGGCAGTAGCAATACCACAAGGACTGACGCCGATCGCTTCTGTGAATAGAGAGGATGCTCTGAAAGCCTTCGGAAGAATGACAAAAAATAAGAGCTTCCACTGCAATACCCACACAGTCGCCTGACTTCCTGCCATGCCCCTGGGGTAGCTAGAGACTGAGAGCTTCGAACTCCGATCGGGCTCAAGGTTATTCACAGCTAACAATCAAGGGTGAGTCTCAGACGTTCTCTGAGTTTGGGTCCTTTGGTTCTACATTCTAAACAGTAGGTTTTTTTTTTTCCTAACACCTCACAACTCACCAACTCCAGCCATCTCCCCACCTCCACCCCCACCTCCAAACACACCCTGAAATGCTGATACCATGACTAGTGTTTAAGGAAGACCCAACCATAGGAGTCTTCCCAGACTGATCTCCCCGAAGAGACACTGGAACATCTTTCTCATTTGGATGCATAAGATAGGCATCAAGTAAAGAAACACACGAAACTTGTGCCTCCGTCGTGTCCTCCCGAGCTGCCACACCCACACTGTGAATAATCTCTTACTCATGTTAAGACAAGCAGAAGCCAAGATGAGCCTACTCAAAAACCAAAACAAGTGTTTCAAGCCTCCCTGAAACTGCTAGAATCTTCTTCTCATGTTTCTCTCCCACAAACTGCGATAATTACAGAGGCGACGCACTACCTGCTGGGAAGAGGTGTTGAGCATCCCTGAACTAGACAATGTGAGGGCCCTCTCTAGAAGTGAGGCAGATGCTGTCTTCCGGGGCTGCGCTGTTTTAGAGTGCTGTGCTCCAGGGCTGAAATGAGCTGTGCACAGCAGTCTGTCAGGTGAGCTACGAGGATGCTTTCACCCCCTTTTGGGACCAAGTCTTGGTTCCAAGAAACATCTGTGGTCTACGAGATAAATATGTATCTCAGCATTTCTATAAAAATATCGTAAACTTGTGTATGCTGTAAGGTGGGAGGGGTACTGTTGAGCAAAGTTAAGAAACACTGGGCTAAACAAGTTAAGTGGTAATGCCCAGTGGTTAAAAAAAAAAAAAAAAAAAGCCTTTCAAACGAAGATGGTGTTCCGAACATGACAGAGCAGGGTATGCAGGGCTCTTGTATTTATGTTATCACAGATGTTCGTCTAGGTGGGACACCTATTAACACTCTGCAGAGCACAGGGCGACATAAAGTGAACTTTAACATCAGCCAGGTGAGCTTTTTCCCCAGTCGCCAGACACGGAGAACGCAACACAAAGGAGTAAATA
>CABHPR010143163.1:20127-36091 GCA_902168415.1 Peromyscus melanophrys
TATATATATATATATATATATATATATATATATCAAACTATAGATTTAAAAAAAATAAGACTTTTCTTCTCAGGAATTTCCAAGTTATAACTTCTAGAGATACAACAAACAAATTCAAAGCCACACTATAAAAATCACACCAATTTGGCCTCCCACCAACAGATGGGGACAGATGAAGAGTGGTGGTGGTGGGGGCTGGGGGGGTCCTGCTGGTCTGAACCATAGAGTCCTCGATAAGTTACTAAGTGCCAGTCTTGCTGGAGTTCTACCTTCTTTTGCATCGTTCTGCAAACACTGTTCATCCCATTGTATCCACCGAGCAGGGAAGCAATGGCATAAAAGGGTGCAATTGTGTTGGGATTCAAAGTACAGATAATGAAAGCTTAACCATGCTGGGGAAATGTGACTGCTGAGCTGTGTGATTCATTCCCAAAGGAGGCGTGCTTCAAAAGGTCAAAGTGCTCAGCAGCAGGTGGCTGCTCGCACACTGCTCGACGATTGGCAAGAACGACGATTGGCAAGGAGGGAGAAGGGCACGCACAGAAACATTAGAGCAAGGGCCGACAAGATCAGCCCCCGCGCAGGCTGGCTATGAGCCACACACTCATCAGGAGAAAACAGGGGCTTTGCTCAAGGACCTAAAGCAGAGTGTGGTGAAAGTGCTGTTGTCCAAACATTCTTTCGTCTGGCACCCATTTTACGGAGGTTTGACTCTGAGCCAAGCATCCTGCTGGCTCCTGGGAACATTAAACTGAAATAGAGAGAGGTAGGCCCCGCCCACCCATGAGGAACTGTCCATCTATGAAGGATTGGGGATGCCGAGCCGCGATAAGCAAAACAAAATGTAGAAGACGTTGGTGAGATGCCAGGAAAGGAAGCCACCAAGACTGTGACAGAAGTAAAAGAAGCAGAGGTGGGGTAGAGGTGGCTCTGGGTTCATATCTAGGGCAGGGTTATAGGCTCTGAACCTTCTTGGTACATGTGTTGGAAGGGGTTGGCCGTCTGGCTCTCCTGGTGACGGGAGCACGCCACAGGATTGGTGTGGAGAAAGTAGGGACTTATCTTAAGCTGAGCTGATCTCTGGAGAAAGATGAGCTGTAAATGGGCATTAAGGGAAAGAATCGCACTGGCTGGTCTTAAGGGTCAAAGGACTGGCTGAGAGCAAATACTCCCCGACCCCTCGGCGCTTACAAATAGAGCAGCAAGGAATTTAACCTGTTCTATTTCTCTACTTAAATCAAAATTTAAAGTTAGCACACAAAGCAGTGGGTTTCATCATGGCCTCTTCACGCATATGTGCCATTTTATTTCTGTTTTCATTCATTCATCTACCCCACTGCTCACCTCCACTTCCGCTCCTGTCTCCACCTGGGACTCTTCCCCCAGTTAGTGTCCGCTTCTACTTTCTCATCACATGCATCCCTTCATCTGTTCTTTCTTTCTTTCTTTTTGAGACAGAGTTTCCCTGTGTAGCTTTGCGCCTTTCCTGGAACTCACTCTGTAGCCCAGGCTGGCCTGGAACCCGCGGTGGGACCCAGCAAGGCTCTGGTGTGAATTTTTAGTTTCACATCACTAAAGAGCTGGGAAGTTTGGTTTGACTCAGGTACAAGGATGGTGCATACAGACCCAGTCTGGATCTGATTTTCTCATTGTATGTACCTGAGAGTCTCCTGGATGGTTGCTACTCTTCCTTTCTCGATCTTGCCTCACTTTACCGTGCACTTTCCTGCATCGCCCTCATTCTCCAAAGACAGCCCTGTCTATATTTAATAGGTTAAATCTTACTTCTGTGTGTACCCACTGCATGCTCTGTTTTCTAATATTAGTTTTAGATATGAGTAATAGAAAAAGTCCAAAATTAACAATGACTTAAGATAGAAATGTATTTCTAAAATAAAAAAATAACCAGAGATTAGCAGTCCAAGGAAATACAGCAACTCTGCACCCCAAATAATCTGTAAGCCAAGTACCTTCTCCCAGAACCTCTGCTGTCAGTAATCTCTGTGTGCCTCATGAGGCAATGGGGTTGCCTAAACTCTAGCCATCACCTCTGTATTCAGAGACAGCAGTAAAGAGAAAAGGGGAAAAATAGTGCTTGTAAGGGAGCTTCTGGAAGCTGCCCTAATCAACACTTCTGCTTTTATACTTTTACTAGAACAAGTCAAGCTCAGCGTCTAGTTTTTTAAGCACACTCATGACATGCAGAAACTATCAGCTCTGAGAGGTAGAATGGTTGTGCCTTTGCAGATTAGAGCCTGGGTTTGGCCTCTCCTGGAGGTGCCAGTGATGGAAATCCTCAGTGAAGCATGTCTCCTCAGGTAGGGTTAATACCTTCATGACTGCCCCCGGATCGGCCGTGGCTGACTAAGGTTCACAATGGTGATCAAGGAACAGGGGCTGAACGTGTGTGCCTGCCCTCCCTCCCAAAATTCATATTTTGGACTCCTAACCAGCCCCTGCCCTCAGAGGATGGCAGCTAGAGATGGAGTCTTTGGGAGTAATTCGATCATGACGGTGGAGCCTGAAGTGGAGGCTGAGTGCCCAGCTTCCTATCTGCTTCCTGCCATCTAAGGATGCAAGGCAAGATGGAGATCTGAACATCAGGACAAGAACTCTTGCCAGACAACAGAATCGCGAGCACAATTGAACTTGGACGTCCCAGCCCCTAGAACAGTAAGAAACAACTTTCTGCTTGAGTCACCCCGGCTGCGGGTTCTTGTTACAGCAAATATTGACAACAATGTCCTGAGGGAGCCTTGCGTGAAGACTCGCCAAGGTAGTGGCTTCATCTGTTTGTACTGACATCTTTTATTGGTCAGTCGCTAATACGGCTATTCTGGCTCACTCTTTCACTTGAAATCTTTTAAATGCAGCCATAACTATTCAATGAAATGGGCTGGGGATGTAATAGTTCAGTTGGTAGAGTGCTTGCCTAACATACCCAAAGGCCTGGGTTCAGTCACCAGTACTACATAAAATGGAGTCTGATGGTTCACACCTGTAGTCCCAACCCTTGGGAAGTAGAGGTAGGAGGATCAGGAGTTCAAGGACGTCCTCAGTTACAAAGAGAGTTCCGGGCCAACCTAGGCTCCAGGAGACCCTATCCCAAAGGAGGTGGGGGATAGAGGGGAAAAGGAAGACAACAAAGAAAGAATGGATGAGAGAAGGGAGGAGATGCTCCCACTGTGTGCAGAGCTTTAACAGCCTGATTTCTGCCTCACTGTCCAGCTTCACCCCTACCAGCTCCACCATGAAAAAAATGTCTCTATTCTTACCCAAACACCTGTCCACCAGGTCAGCTGTTATCCTCTGGGAAGTTTTCCCCACTCTCCCTAGAATTCCACACTCTCATTGAAAATCCACCTGTCCCACAGAAGCATCTCCGACTCCCCAGAGTGGAGTCTGGTCCCCTCAACAACGGCTCCTTGCACATTGACCTGCACATTGTTTCCATCTCATTTCCTCCGCCACGTGACTACTTAAGACAGAAGCCGGTTTTTATTTATCGTTGTCCTTCAGTAGAACGTGACTGTTCTCTCCATAAAGACCTGGCATGTGTCCTACTCAGGCTATTCGGGTTTTATTGCCCTTGTAGATGGGATTTCTTTTTCCTCTGTTACAGCTTCTAGTTAATTATTGCTGATATATTGGAAATTTTAGCTTTTATTTTTATCAATCTGTGCATACGGTATAAATAGTTATCTGGTTCAAAGGCTTTTCCAAAAATAAGCATTAGCCTCCAACAAGCCTCCTTCTCCTTACCCCATTATCCTCAGACCCAAAGCAACAGCCTTTAGCTCTTCTGCATGACACTTGGCTATTTGTCTGGGAGCCTCTAAACACTGTGCTTATCCTGTGCCTCCTGATTCTTAATTTATAGGAATGACCAGCAAACTCCCCACTAAAGAAAACGAAGTGTAAACCTTTTCTTCTCCCAAACCAACACACATACACTTGATCGCCTGTAAAGATTCTGCTCCAAAGAGTCACACTCACAGATGCCAGAGAATAGGACTTCAACACCTTCAGGGAGGGGGGCACAATTTCATCCATAACACCATCCTTTCAATGTTCTATCTCTGCTTTGCCACTCCGGTCAGATTACTGTTCAGTATTTGCATCATAATGAACCTACAGTTACTTAAAACTAAGCCCTGCAGTAAACCATGGTTTCATTTCCATTCCTGGATATTTTTGTGACCTCTGGGGGTAATAATCATCCATCACACCGTTTGATTAATTTTTGTGTTGTTTGTTGAATTTTTGTGTCCAACCAAAAGCTTAGACCAGTCGTCTAAGTCTGCACCCATCACATTCATTCACTTTAGGCGTCCATCAGTTTCATCTTGAGGGATTCTTCCCTGTACCCTCATGAGCAGATTCCCTTTGCTTTCTGTTTCCTGGAGGAACCATCTTCATTTTGATTAGCTACGCCTATGGCTTATGCAACATCATCTCCAGTGGCTGTCTGCGAAAGAGTGTGGGGGTGGCAAATATTTGAGACTTTTTATTTCCAGAGATGTGGGCATTCTATTTTCATACCTGGTAGCTTATTTGGATGGGTATAAAACTGGAGGTAGGAAATCATTTCCTTTCAGAATTTTGATGATGTCACTTCGTTATCTGCTAGCTCTTGACATTGCCATTGAGAAGTCTGAGCCATTCCACTCCTTACCATTCATACAAATCTAGTTATTTCACGCCGGAAGCTTTTCAGGGTTTTTTTTCCATAGTTGTAGTGAGCAGAATTCCAAGGTAACACCCCTTGCCCCAGTTAGTTACAGCCCTGTGTAATTAGAATACACATAGAAACTGGGATATGCTTCTAGCTATTAATCAAGGAAATAATTAGATTAAATTCCATGAGAAGGGTAAGAGACGGGCACTCATGAAGCTACTTACAATTTTAAGACTCAGTCTTAGAGGGCATAAGGGGTTTTGAAGACGATGTCATGCTGGAACAAGATCTGTAAACAAAGCTTTGTGGCGAAGGGAATTCTGGGAGCTAAAAGCTGTCCCAAGAAAGGAAGCCACTGCAGGGACTGCAGCCCTGCACCCACAAGAATCTGTGTTCTGTTCCTAAGGGCTTGGGAGAGGACCTGAATCTTTAGTGAGGTTGCTTCGGCAACCCTAAACTGAGGATGCCAAGCCATGTCTACAACTGTGACTCACGTAAATTGTGCTGTACTAAACTCATGTTGATTTAACCAACTCAAGTCTGTGGCAACCTACTAAAAAGCAATAGAAAACTAATACAACGGTGTTCTAAAATTTCACAATGAAATCTTCTGCTATGTTTTATTTCCATGTTCTAAAGTTATGGGGGATTTTCCTAAATTATTTCATTGATGAGTTTGTCTTGTCCACTCCATTTTTTGAAATGCTAATCACTCAGTTTTTTGAAAGTCTTATGTCAAACACTTTTATAATTTTATTTTCTTCTACTTTCCATTTTCTTATCTTTTTGGTATAATCTGAGAACTTTGATCACCTTATTTCCTAGCTCCTCTGTTGAGTTCTTTATTTCTACCACCACTATTTTAATTTCTAGAAGTATATTTTTTCTCTGTTCTTTAGTTGGTAGCAGCACGTTCTTACTCCACAGATGAAATACCACCCTGTATGGCTATTACAATATTCATAAGCCTTTTTGTTGACATTATTTGTTTCTCTCAAATCTTTATTTTTGTCCTTGTGAGAAAATCTGTCTGCCTATAGCTGGTTGAGGAACACAGCCTGGATTTCAGCCTTTCACAATGGAGACTTACCTCAGGTCCATAGGGAAGATATTGAAGACCAGTTTGGAAACTCTCAGCCTATTGTGGGACTCCTTGGCTGTGAATTGAACGATCCAATGCTATGGTTGACACCCTGTCTCCTAGGAAACCTCAACGTAAATCTCTTTAAGCCTTTCTTTTTGAACTATTCAGATTCCTCAGAGCATTCTTCTGCCTCTCCTTACGAAGTCACTGATCTGCCTAACCAGACACTGGAAACAACCATGGATGGTTCTAGAGGGATGATGGTGGGGAGACTGGAATGGGAAGATCAAGTGGAGAGCAAGAGGGAAGGGGGGACAATGGGGGGATGGAGAGAGCTGAAATTAAGAGCCATGTGAAAAGTAGTATAGAAACCCAATACAGTAAGTAGAAGCTTCTTAAAATATACACATATATGAAGGGGATCTAAATGAAATTGCCAAATGATAGGGAAACAGAGCCCCAGCTGACCATCTCTTGTCACCAAATGAAGCTTCCAGTACCAGGATCTGGTTTTATCTAATTGAGCTGTTGGCCAAAGGGGCCCCATGCAAACCCCTAAATAACTCAGGCTGTTGCCAAGACTATAGGTTGCTTTTCACAAATGGATGGAAAGCCCTCATATCTGAGGACAATACTTCCACAACTCATTGAACATGTAGATATCCAGCTGGTGCCTGCATAGAGCCTTCACCCCTATATGCTCAGTGTGTTTGGTACTGGGAGGTATACTGAACACTACCAAAGAAGAAATGTAAACACCAACCCAGCCACAAATCCTTCAATCTACAATGATGTCCTGCCTGCAAGATACGCTAGTACAATAGAGACACAAAGCTTGTGGGAGTAACCAACCAACATTTGATTTGACTGAAGGCCCACTCCACCAGATGGGACCCATACCCAACACTCCTTGGGTGACCAAGAATCTGAGACTAGATAGCCCAAGAACCTAGGGTAAATCCAAATACTACTGCTATAAAACAAACAAACAAAAACCATCAATGAAATGATTCCTAAAGACATTCTGCTATACTATAGATCAGTGCCTTGCTCAGCTATCATCAGAGAAGCTTCTTCCTGCAGCAGATGGGAACAAGCACAGAGACCCACAGCCAGACATTATGCAGAGAGTTGGAGATCTTGGAATATTCAGCCCTAAACAGAGCATCTCCATCAAATCCCTCCCCTCAGGGCACATAGAACCCTGTGGAAGAGGAGGAGGAGAGAGTGTAAGAGCCAGAGGGAATGGAGGACATCAAGAAAACAAGCCCCTCTAAGTCAACATGATTGACACATATAGGAACTCACAGAGACTGAGGCAGCATGCACAGGACCAGCTCAGGTCTTCACCAGATTGGGTCCTAGAGTTGAAAGGAGAAGTAAACACATGCCCCATTCCTATCCCAGAAGCAATCTCCAATTGATAACCACTTGCAAATGAAAATTTAGTTTCCTCCAAGGGAGTCTCACTGGTGAAACAAACTACTCTTAAGGGTAGGTGGTAGGCTGCATGCCCAAGAGTAGATGGCCAACAGAAAATGAACATAATGGTATCTTTGGAGGTTCCGTGTCTCATAATGCCATGCCAGGGCTTTTCCTTTTTTAAAGAATTTTGTTTTCATTTTATTAAAATTTTATTTTAATTAAAAAAATTTATATTTTATTTTTTTTCTTTTTATGTATTTTTGGGGGTTTTCAAGACAGGGTTTCTATTATTTTTATTTTTATTTTTATTTTATTTTATTTATATACTTTTTCTCTCTCTTTTTACCCTACAAGTCTTTTGCATACATATATTATGGCTTCCAGCTTAGTGTTTTTATGGGATTCCTGAGTATGTAAATGAATGAGTCTGTGTTCTCTGTGACTTTTCATGGGCTCTTTTCCATGTTTGTTTTGTCAAGTTCCAATGGTTTGTTGTTGTTGTTGTTGTTTCATCTTATGTTATCTTTTTGTTGTTGTTGTTGTTAAAGAAGTCATTAGTCTGTATTCTGGGATTCAAGGAGAGGAAGCAATGGTGGGAATATGGGGTGATGCTGGAAGTCAAGTGCCCAGTTTACATTTAGTCACTCTGTCCCTCTTTCCTCTTTGACACCTGATATAAGGACTGACTTAATATGCCTGATATCCCCTGTTCCCAGACTTTATCTTTTACTTCTCCAGGCAATAAAGCACTCATGTTATGGCCAGAGTGGAAGGGCTTTCCTACCCTACAGGAAAGAATGGAGGATGGTGTAAAGACAAATGTCTAGATGTTTCATGATATTTATTGTGTCATAAACATGCAAAGTAGATGTTGTTTTAAGCATTATCAGTTAGGATTCAGTTGCATGAATCATATTTTCTGTGTTGTGCAACCACTACAACATGTTTGAATGTAACTGGCCCCATAAGCTCATAGGGAGTGGCAGTATTAGGAAGTGTGGCTTTTTTGTAATCGGTATGGCCTTGTTGGAGGAAATATGTCACGGTGGAGATGGGCTTTGAGGTCTCATATATGCTGAAGCAATGGCCAGTGTCTCAGACCACTTCCTGTTGCCTGCAGGCTAAGATGTAGGACTCTCAGCTCCTTCTCCAGCACCATGTCTGCCTGCATGCCACCATGACCCACCATGATGATAATGGACTGAGCCTCTGAAAATGTAAGCCACCCCAATGAAATGTTTTTCCTTTATAGAGTTGCCATGGTCGTGGTGTCTCTTCACAACAATAGAAACAGTGACTAAGAAAAACTTTATATTTCCACTTTTGTCCTCCTAGACAGAAACTCTAGACCCATTAAGCAGTAGCTCCCCATTCCTAACTGCTTCATAAGCCTCCCTCTACCAGTCCTCCTGATTACCCCTCCACCTCCAGTTCCAAAAGTTTCTGCTGTCAATCCCCAAATCTGTGTAGATTTGACTGGTTCTTAGATTTTTTTTTCCACTGTGGGCTTAAAATTCTTCCTCCTCAGATCAGCTAAGCAAGCCATCGTCCGTCTATCATCTTCCTGGAACATACTGCTGTCCCTACTCTTTCTCCCGATCCCAGCAGACTTGTGGCAGTAGTTATAGCAGAGTTTAGAGACAGTATGAAATGTTTCTATCCATTGTTGGACCTGCAAAGACTTTGGTGCATAAAGAAACACAAATACACAAGCAAATTTATAAAAGTAGCTTGGTTATGTTGAAATGTTTTATTTAATCATCTCCCATGTTCTTGTCTGTTGGAATGTGGGATCACATCCATCTCCACAAAATTTAATGTATGAGCAAAAAATTCCATTCTATTTCTGTAAACCCAGGAACCTAGTAACTATTGTCCATAATTGTGAATCAAATTGAGCCAAAGAAAAAAATAATGACTTGTTGACATGGGAACACCAGGAAAAAAATAGTCTGCGCTTAGTCCCTTTGTCAAGCTCAGAGTTGTGGTTTTTGAGTTTTGTTTTGTTTTGTTTTGTTTTGTTTTGTTTTGTTTTGTTTTGTTTTTTCCTTACAGCATCAACTCAGATATAGAGATTTCCTTAAAAGGGAATCAGTAGATAGAGGTCATTGTTACAGGAGCTGCATATGAAGTAAACGTGGCATTATCTCACTGCTTTGTGTCTGTGACTTCATCATATTCCTTGTTCCCTAGGTACATGCAGCCCGTCCTCCAGACACTCTGGTTGGGTTTTTCATGCAGATGACTTTTCCTCTTCGCATTTCCCGTTCATCCCAATGCAGAGTCTCAGGCTGGTAGCGTTAAATGGCATGTTCCTTTTTCTAAACCTATCCCAGTAAGCCACCATGGGCTTGTGTGGACTCGCTTTCAGCATGCACCAGTTGACTAAGAGCTGCTCAATGTGAAAAGAAGAGGTGAGTTCAATTCATGTTCTGAGAAGAAGTTAGTTTCACTTATTAAACCATTGCCTATTAACCAGCTTCAGTGTCTAACAACAGAGGAGAAGATAAAGAAAATGTGACTTTTACACACAAATGGGTTTGGTTTTCGTTTTTGTTTTTGTTTTTGTTTTTGTTTTTGTTTTTTCAGCTATGAAGTAAAATGAAGTTATGTTGTTTGCAGGAGAAGGGAGACAACTGGAGAGATTTCCTAGTAAGTGAGTGGTTAAGCTAGTTTTGGAAAAACAGATACGTGCACATGTGTGCACTTTTGATGTGTTTTCTCTCACGTGTGATTCTTTCAATTTCACAAAGTCACACAAAAACATGCATGTGTATGTTTTAAAAAGAGAAGAGCTGAAATTGTCTAGAGTGGTGGTTCTTAAACTTCCTAATGCTGTGACCCTTTAATACAGTTCCTCATGTTGTGGTGACCCCCCTACCCATAAAATTTATTTTGTTGCTATTTCATAACCATAATTTTATTACTGTTATGATTCTAATGTAAATATCTGATATTCCACCCTATGGGGGTCACAACCTACAGGTTGAGAACCGCTGGTCTAGAGGAACAGAGAATTCATGGGAGGAGGGGCAAGAAAAGGAAAAGGAGGGGAAATAGGGTATCGGGGAATGGGCTCAGTGTACAATATGTACCTGTAAGAGAATGGTTAACAATTGAATAAATAAAAACATTTCTTACTCCGTCAAAATGTCCTTATTGGGAAAGAAATTAGATAGGAACAAGAAAGGTCAAGCAGACCTAATCTGGCAGAATTTTGGACCTCGTCTGTATTCAGGACACTGTAGATTTAGAAGATGCTCAGTGCACTATTTTTCTCAAAAAGCCCGTTGAGTTTATAAATCTAATATCTGACCACCCTGCCAACTGGTCTCATTTCCAAGTGCCTTTTAGCCGATTCTCTTGAGTTAAGTACACGATCATATTACCTATAAATAGTATTCTTCTTGCAACATGGCCTATTAAGTTGATGCAACTCTCCCCTCCAGCGACAAACACACAGAAATGTTTGATAGTGTTTTAAAAATATGGCTGCATTTCAAAGGAAGAAGGGAGCTACCATAAAGCCAGAAGCCAAAAGAGAAGTTATTGCTGAAAAGATCCAGGATACTAATGAGTGCCTGTGAAGGCCATGGGATCAGTAGATTGGGTTCCTGGTATTCACATAGACACAGGACATGCGGCCTGACCCCTGAAGTGGGAAAGTAAAGCTAAGCAGGGGTTTCTTGTGTCCCATTAGCATCTGAGCTCCAGTAGAAGATGGCAATGTCCCCACTAAGAGCAGAGACTAGACCACATGAGCTGAGGCAGTAATATGCCTAGAAGGGTTTTACATGTCAGGGTGATGCTATCATACTAGTGTTTTTTTAAGAGATTCCAGTGGCTACTGTGTGAGAATGGATATTAATGGAATCAGAGGACAAACTGAGAAGCTGTTGCAGTTGTCAGGGAGAGCGTTCTATCATCCACCATTGCATGACACCCCACCTCCTACTCAGGAGCATTCAAACAATAGCAATTTTATTATGGTCACTAATTTTGAGGGTTCAAAATTCAGCAAGGGCACAGTGCATAGGTTTCACCTTATCTCATGATGTCTGGAATCTTAACTAAGAAGTCTCCAATGGCTGGGGATGGCAAAAGCTAGGTTAAGCAGGAACTGTCCTCTGGGACATATATACATGGCATTTGGGGGCTTTCCTTTAATATGATGGCTCAGTTACTAGAGGGATCACTGAGAGAATGTTCTAGAGAAAGCTTTTATGGGGTGAGATACTACATAGCATTATTTCCATTATGAGGAACTGGTCAGAGAAATCCCATAATTCTCCAGTTCTAGGGAAAGGGTCAACCTCACTTCTTAGTGTCAGGAATGTCAGAGCACTCCGGGCCGTGTTCAAAGACTGAAGGGAGAGACGATTGTGGTCACAAGAGATGGCTGTGAAGATGAAGAGAGAATACAAATTCAAGACACATTCAGGAAGTCAGCCATGGAACTTGCTACTGAATCGTGCTCGAGGAAAGACATGAAATTAAAAAAAAAATCAATCCATCATAAATGACTGCTAGGATTCCAGTAAAGTCGTGACCGTTTATGAGCTGGGGAATAAATTACTTAGAAGACTTTATTTCATTCTAAATGAAGAGTTTCAAATGCTACTTTTTGACCATCTCATATATAGGGTTTACATTTGAAATTTTTATTTTTCGTTGAATCTTTTAAAAAAACTGCAAAGATGGAGGTGTTTTGTGCTCAATTTTTTATAGAGAAATCAAAAATCCATGGATAAGCTTCCCACCTAGAGTAAAGCAAGGAGTACATGGCAAAGACAAGACGTCCAGATAGAGACTCCACCCTTTGGCTCAACACCTCGCTTCCCCGGGGATCCCTGAAGCTCACAAAGATTACGTACCTCAACCAGGATGACATAGAAGTCATAGGACTGGACTTACAAGCCCTGGCCCTAAGGTTTGCCCCTGCCAGTGTGGACCCTGACTGTGACAACAGGGCAGGTGCCTCTCAGGAGACAGGAGCCACGATGTCCCTTGGTCATTCTATAGAGCATTCTAGGAATGCTAGCTGAGTCTCGATCCTAAAAAGAAAAGCCTCACCATTATAGGACTTTAGCCGAAGTTACTCCCTAAGGATTGTCACCCACAGACGGTGCCATCACCAAGCACAGGGCGGGGGATGGTCCCGAAGACACAGAGCTGCTGGAGTGTTTGCCCTTGGGGAACCAGTGTCATCGAATTTTGAAATACAGCTAGAAGCTGCCTGTCTTGTTCAAATCCTGAATCTTTGATCAGCCACACGGTCATCTTTGATGCTGGCAGTAATCTGTAATTGCTGATAATTAACACCACATGGGAAATGGGTAGAAAGGCCAGTGTGGATGGAAATTAATGGGGGTTTTGGAAGTGAAAACAGAGTTTCCTTCTAGCTCCTTCCATGCCCACTGGCTGTCTCTCTCTTCCACTACAAGTTAATATTTTCAAGATCTTGAACACGTCTGTCATGTTCACCCCATCATTTCAGGGTTCACTTGGCCCCTTTAGAAGATGGTAGCACTTGTCAAGTGAATTAATTACTAGCCTAGAATATTGGAGGCGCAAAGAAAATTAACTCCGTGGGTTATAGCTCAGTGTGCCCAGCTCACTGCAGATGTCCCCATTCTTTCTCCCCACCACCTGGACCAGGGTAGTTTCAGCTCAAGAGCATCCCAGAGCTCTCTGAAGCCTAGCTGTGTGGTGGGAAGTTCTCCATCATAGAACCACTAGGTGCCTCCATGTGGCCAGCATCCCCAGGCCAGAGAGAGCCAGAGGCACCAGTCAGCCGGTGTCACAGCCAGGAGCAGTTGAGGCCAACTCTGAAATGGTCTATCTCCCTTCTGCTCCGACAGCCAGCCAGCCTCAGCTTCTTGCCCACTGCTGGCACCAGAGAAATGGCTGCCTGGGTCACTGCATTCAGCGTGGGCCCCAACCCAGTAGATTCGATGCCCCAGAAAAAGCATAAAAGTGAAAGAGAGAAAGGGGAGGTCACAGGGAAGGAGAAAGATTCATGGGAACTCGAAAAAAATAAAAGGCATTTGCTCAAGATAGAGGAGAGATATATATGTGTCTATATGTCCAATGTATACGTGTGTATGGAGGTTGGCATGTGCATGGCTGCATGTGTGCGCTGGCTGGTGTGTATGTGGGAAGCCTGATTTGATATCAGATAACTTTCCTCGGTTGCCTAACACCTTATTCATTGAGGTATCATCTCTCAGTTAGGCCCAGAGCTCCCAGATTCAGCTAATGTCCCTCCACCCCCCCCACCTTGTCTCCACCTACTAAGTGCTATAATTGCGGGGGGGCTGCCTCAGCTGTGCAGAGTGGGTGTTCTAGGCAACTGAACTCCACAGATCACACCTCATTAGATGGTGAACACTTTACCCACTAAGCCATCTCCTCAACCCCAACCCATCCCTTCATGAATTTTCCCCAGACATCAAATTCATTTCCAGAAACATAACTACATTGTGACCGAAAGGTTCTCATGGTCTGCAAAGGCAGACTGACGTGGTTTGGGTTCCACGCTCTGGCATTCGCATCCTGTATGACCTCTGCAGCCTCTCTGAACCTGTTTCCTCCTCTGAGAGTATTCCATGAGAGACTAGGAAGGCACACAGCCTTGTGCACCCAAGAGACATCAAAAAGCTGTCAATATCAACTCCTCACTCTCCCAACCAGTCTAACCCCCTCCTTTAGCTGAACTTTGTGGGTGGTGGCTGTGGATTTGACCATTTCCCCCACATCTCAAAAGCGTCTGGCCCTGGATAGCAGGCTCAGCTAAGAAATCTATTTATGAGATAGATTTGTGATGAATGTAATAAATAAGTTATTAAACCCAAGCTAACAGTCAGCTGAATTCACTCCAAGGAACATGTCTGCCTTCCATACTGCAGTTCATTCCAACAGTCTCATGGTGAGATAACCCAGAGGGAGAAAACAGAGGTGGGGTCACGGGCTCGAAGAAGAAGAAGGGGATGCTGCTTTGGAGTATTCTTCTCCTAAGGGAGGAAGGGGGTTAGATACACTCTGTTTATGGACTGCTCAGGACAGTGGAAAGGGGTAGGGAGGGTTGGGGGGGGAGAGATGGCACATATAGATGAGTGCAGGCCTCCAGCATGCTCCAGAGAACAGTGTGATGGTAAAGAGGTTCTCTCCCCAGACAGTGAGTGACAGGGCCCCCAGCCCAACCCCAGTGTTCCAAGACTCTTGTGAATGTGACCTCCTTACAGTAAAATAATGGAGTCTGAGAATGCAACTCGGATGCTTCCTCTACTTTGAAAGTTTGATGCATAGAAATTCTTCCTGCCCAAGACCTCAAGCATTCTACCAAAGTGGTCTTGGAGCCAGATATGGTGGCCTGTGCCTGTATTTGCAGCAATTGGGAGATAGAGGTAGGAGAACCAGGAGTTACATAGCAAGCCACAGTCTCAGTGATGATGATGATGACAATAATGCACCAAAGTACCTTGGTAGAGTCTGACCTAGGAAAGCTGAAAGGTCGGGGTAGTCAGGGTGTCCTGAACATAAGGCACTAATCGGCAGGAGAGTGACGGCCCCACTGCTAACAGCAGCAGATGAACAACTGTCAAGACTCTTGTGTGCTTCCCCACCCTGTGCCAACTCTCCTGAATGCCTCGCTTCCTCGTTCCAGGCCCCGTTCTATTCCAGAAACTTGCTACGGTTCACATATGGTTTGAGTGTGTCTCCCAGACTTGCATGTGCTGGAAGCGTGTTTTTCATAAGCTAGTAAGGCTATTGTGAGACAGAGAATGGAGGTGACAGGCTTGGACCAGATTGACGGGGTTCTCACAAGACTAGCTTAGTTCTCACAACACCAGGTTAGTTGCTAGGAAAGAAGTCTAGACTCTCTGCCACACCCTGGCTTCTGTGTTTGCACGTGCAGGATCCTAGAGATCACACAGCCTCCAGTCATTTGTTAAGAGATGCTCCGATTTCATCCTTTCCCCAGCCCTCAGAGGAAAACGCTGTTACTCTTTTTTTTTTTTCAGATGAGGAAACTGAGGCCCGGGAAGGTTAAAAGGCTCATCCATGCTAATGAGTCAGTGGACAGAGAACAGGGATTCCAGGCAGATTTATGAAGCAAAACTTACTCCGTTAACTGAAGGCTTCTTCCAACATGGCATACCCCAGGAGAGGTCCCAGGAGGCCAAGTTAAGCATGCATGTCCTCTGCAGGGACAGACAATAGACATTTCCAAATGAGACAGAGAGCCTTCAGAAAGGCAGATAAGAGACAAGAAAATCCATGATATAGGCCATACCCCAGAGGATTCCGGGAACTGGGAAGGAAAAGTGATGGCTAGTCATTCTCCCTGAAGTTCTATGCATAGGAGTTGTGTCTAGCAAGCTCTTTGTTGCCCATAAGAAAAGGTGACTCTGGTTAGTGCATCTTCCATGGAAAAGGATGTTTTGGAAGGAGATTGGAACTAATGGAAATCTTAGAGATTTGGGCAGAAGTCAACAGACACCACCCCCATGCTGACTCCAGAGAAAATGGTTGGTGGGGCCCCTGCTGATGGGCCTCTCCATCACCCTGGCATCAGCTCCCTGCAGGTGATGCTGATACTCTCCTCAGTCATCTCTGCAGTGGTGATTCATCTCCAGTGTTCTGTCTTTATATCACTCCTCCACATCCAGGGGTCTAGGGAGCAGCCTCTGGGGAGCCCTGGCTAGGAAAATCATTTGTGTGTGTCCGTGTCTCTCTCTCTCTCTCTCTCTCTCTCTCTCTCTCTCTCTCTCTCT
>CABHPR010143164.1:0-34416 GCA_902168415.1 Peromyscus melanophrys
AAAAAAAAAAAAAATATCTTTCACAGGGGTATCCAGCTGCTTGAGGTTTAGTTAATTCCAGATGTAGTCAAGGTGACAACCAGGAATAGCCTTCACAGCCTCGGTAGAGATGAGCAATTTTAGGATCATGGTTTACACCCACACTCGTTTGTCATGGTTGAGGAGCCACACCATCAGGTTCTGTCTCCCATTCCTTGCCATCCTGGCAGACTGAGAATGTTCAGAGCCTTCATATTCTGGTACCCTTTTGCTTAATAACTAAGCCTCGAACTCCCTTCTCTGTGCTCACATTTTATCACACAGAGGGTCCTCAGTTTGCAGTGGTTACTTCCCAACGAAGTCATTGTAAACTGAAAATACCCTGAGTCAAAGATGCATCCAGCACCTTAACCCATGGACACGGTCGCTTAGCAACACAGCACACCGTGGGGCATCAGTTGTTTGCTCTTGTGATTGGCTAGCTGGCAGCTCACTGTTGCTGCTCAGCATTGCGGATTGCTAGTCTCAGGGAAAGGACTACATTTCAAAATACAATTTCCACTGAATGCATATTGGTTTCACACCATCAGAAAGCAAAAAAAAAAAAAAAAAAAAAAAAAAAAAAAAAAGTCAAAATATCCTAAGTTGGGAGCTGTCTGTATACCCAGTCAGGAAAAAGCCACACCACTCCTCCAGCACTCTGCCCAGAAATCTCAGTGAAATATTGGATTTCTTCACTTGCAAGTTCTGCTTGCGACCCAAAACACCAACACAGTACACTCCAGCCAGGTTCTTTACCACTCTGTACAATGTCTTCTTTTCAACATGTGTTCCTAAGGTCTTTCTGAGACCACCCCAGAATGGCCTTTACACCACTTTCTCTCCTACTAGTATTTTGCTCTTTTCTTTAAAAGATGTGTGTGTGTGTGTGTGTGTGTGTGTGTGTGTGTGTGTGCGCGCGCGTGCGTGTGCGCACTCATGCATGCCTGTATGTGCACACACATATGTATGTATAGGTGTCCTTGAGGGCCAGAAGAGGGTGTTAGATCCTCTGGAAGTGGAGCCATCATGTGGGTGCTGGGAACTGAACACAGATACTCTGCAAGAGCAGCAGATGCTTTTAGCCACTGAGCCATCTCTCCAGGCCCCAATCTTTGTGGTCTCTCTGAAATGACAGAGATGTCTCTACAGCTCACTCTGTTTTCTGAACCCTCACTAGAACTTCCTATAGTGTCCATATTTCTTGTAGGCACCCCGGAACTCCTCCATCCTCGTTATCTGTTTCTATAGCTGCTCCCACTTTTTTTTTTAAAAGTATTTAATTCAGCAGCAATCTCAATGCCAATTTCTCTCTTACTCTGCCTGTAGTACTGGAATAAATCACCATAGCCTGGGAGGCTTATCCAAAGCAGTTTGTTTTTCACTGTTCTGGAGGCTCGGATGTTCCAGATGAAGTGCAGACAGATCCCGTTCTTGGTGACTTGCAGACCACGAAAGGTAGAAGGAAGGGGAACGCTCTGATCTCCTCACCCCTTTAAAGGACGCTCATCTCACTTCAGACGTGCTCACCCCACAGACATGACCTCTTTAAATAAATCTATCTCCCAGGGGTCCCCATCTCCATACACCATCCTCTTGTGGATTGGGGCTTCAACGTATGAATTTAGAGGGAAAGAGGATTTAAGTCTTAACATTGATGCACAGGGCACAGACTCTGCATTTATCACTGTAGCTTCGAACTCTGATAATCTGGAAACAGTGAGATGACCGGGTAGGGTCATACATAGTCTGGTGTTTTCTGTGGGGAGCCTCCTTGACTCCCTCGGCACTCCTTTTATATTGGCGGGGCTGTAAACACATTGGACTTCCCTCCTCTCTCGCTTGCTTCCAGCACTGAGCCGGAGCGTGAGCCGTGAACCGAAGCCCCGTCTACCTCCACTGCATCTCCCCAATTCCGAAATAACCCTTCTGTTTTCTATCTTCTTTATCTTTCCAGTTGAGAATGGGAATGTTGTGTAAAATGACATCTGCAGCCCCTAAAAGAAATTGTCTTTTTTTCCCATCCACTTAGTGTGTGTATTAGTCACTTTTCTGTTGCTGTAACAAAAACATCACAACCAAGAGCAACTTAAGGGAGAAAGAGTTTACTTTAGCTTACAGTTCCAGAGAGAGTCCATCGTGGGAGAGAAGGTAAAGCCTTAGCACAGTGGCAAGGCCAGAAACCTCACAGGTCACATCTGGACTGAACACTGAAGTAGAAGGAGATAACAGGAGACTATAAACCCCAAAGCCCACCCCCAGTGACTTACTTCTCAGCAAGGTTGCACCTCCTAAAAGTTCCATAGCCTCCCAAACAACACATCAGCTGGGACCAAGGGTTCAAATACAGGCACCTGTGGGGGACATTTCTCATCCAAACCACCACAGTGTATGTTCCTGTGTGCACACATGGGCACGTGGTGATCAGAGGATCAGGGTCTCGCCTCCCACTGTGTGGCTTCCAGGGACGGAACTCGGGTAATCGGGTTTGGCAATAAGCCCCCTCACTTGCTGAGCCCCCTCACTGGCCAAGCCCCTTCACTGGCCGGATAGTTGCTACTTTCTAATGTGGATTCTCTTCTTTTCACTTGTTACTCTTTTCCTTCAAAAAATACCAGAGAGAAAAGACAGTCTACACTTCCTGCAGTTTCTTACACTAATGACTTTAATATACACTTTGGGATCTTTGTACATGTTCTAAAAAGCTGACATATGAGCACTGGGCAGCTTAACCTCACATCACACTGCTTTGGAAATTAGGGCGTAGGAACCTCCTCTCCAGCCAGTCCTGGCTGGAATTAAAACTGAGACCTGGATGAATTCCTCTAACTGCTTAAAAGAAGGGAGAAATATATACTCCTCCATGTGGAAACTTAATTGAGCAGGGCAGAAGGAAAGAAATGTGGCTACCTATCCCAACACTGTCTTAGGGTTTCTATTACTGTGAAGAAACACCATCATCACACCAACCCTTATACAGGAAAACATTTAATTGGGGCTGGTTTATATTTCAGAGGTTTAGTCCATTATCATCATGGTGAGAAGCACAGTGGCATGCAGGCAGACATGGTGCTGGAGAAGGAGCTGAGAGTTCGACATCTGGATCTGCAGGAAGAGACTGTGAGCCACTGGCCTGGCTTGAGCATCTGAGATCTCAAAGCCCACCCCCTAGTGACACACTTCCTCCAACAATGTCACACCTACTCCAACAAGGCCACAACTCCTAATAGTGCCACTCCCTATGAGCCTATGGGGGCCAATTTCAAACCACCACATTCTATTTGCTGACCTCCATAGGCTTGTAGCCATATCATAATGCAGAAGTGCACTCAATCCAACCTTAAAAGTCCCCATAGTCCATAAACCACCACTGTCCTGGTAATGATATTTGTCGGTACACATAAGCAAGATGCAGTTCTTAGTGCCTGAGTGAGACACCCATAGGCACAGCAGAATTCTTGCTGAATATCTAGTTGCCTGAGGAGAGTATCCCTTGTGTTCCTTGTGTGCCTGAGGAGAGTATCCCAAGAGTTCCTCCTTGGTTTGCACATGGTAAACAGATTTGCAGTGCCTGACTCAAACAGACTAGCTTCTTACCAATACAGGAGTCAATTCACACTGCTCAAGAGCCCACATGGATTTGTATATTCACAGACAATAACAGACTATAATTTGCTGAAATTTGGACATTTCAACAATGTTCTATAGCGGTTTGAATAAGGATGACCCCCATAAGCTCATATTGGTGAAATTATTAAGGCCACTCCATGTAGTTAAAAGGGGGGTTTATTTAGTGGGGTAACTTACAAATGAAGGGATAGGTAGGTTGCAGGGTCTGGGAAAGACATGGCGCAGTCTGGCGGTGTTCTCTGGAGAACTCTGCTCGGTTTACCTCCAGCGTCCAGGGTCCAGGAACCAAGAGAGACAGCGCATCTGGATCTCGGGTCTTCAGGGTCCTCTCTTGTAGGCGTGACAGTTACCAAAGCCTCAATGGGGGTTGGAACTTCCAGATCAAGGTTGGAATGGCTACCCACTACAGGCTCATGTATTTAAATGTTTGGTTATTGGTAAGTAGAGCTACTTGAGAGGGATTAGGAGGTGTGGCCTTGTTGGAGTAGGTGTGGCCTTGTTGGAGGAAGTATGTCACTGGGGGTGGGCCTTGGGGTTTCAAATGCTCAAGCCAGGCCCTGTAGCTCTTTCTTCCTTCTGCCTGTGGATCTGGGTGTAGAACTCTCAGCTCCTTCTCCAGCACCATGTCTGTCTGTATACCACCATGCTCCCCACCATGACCATAGACTAAACCTCTGAAACTGTAAGCCAGCCCCAATTAAATGCTTTCCTTTACAAGAGCTGCCATGGTCCTGGTGTCTCCTCATAGCAATGGAACACAGACTGTTACGTGATATTTTGATCGCATTCAGATGCTCCCAAGACTGCTAATAAAATTTGCTTTGAATCAGAGGGTGGAGCTAGCTACTAGCTGACCAAAATTAACTGTAGGCAGTTTCAGAGGACTGAGGACAGATGGGAGACTCAGGAAGTAGTAGGGCAGGGCTTAGAGAGGGTCTTGACCCTTTTGGATCAAGGAACAAGAGAGAGCGAGGAGAAGGTCATGGGTGGCTTCCCTGCCACTTCTCTGATCCATCGGGTTCTTACCGAGATATCTGAGTCCCAAGGTTTTATTGACAAAGAATAATTAGATAAATGCTTCAACTGACTGAGACAGAGTCATCGTAAACCTAGCGTTCTCCTTTTGTGTGGAGCTGGCTCTGTGGATGGGCCTCTGGCTTCATGTTGCCCAGGCATGTGTCATCTGGATCTTGCCTTTCTCAGAGCTCCAGCAGGTTCTGAAGGTTCACCCTCAGCCTCCAGACCTGGGGTAGAGATGAGAAGTGGGTTACCAACATTATCTATCTTTCCTGGCTCTAGGGTTGTCTGCCACCTGGGATTTCCCTGCTTTCTCCAGAGATGTGTGCCATCTGTCACCCTCTGCTATTCCCTCCTCCCCTCTAGGCAGAATCCTGTCTGATTCCCATAAACATCAGCACCCTCCCCCCAAAAAATCACGTATCTTTCAGTGTGTGTAATCTTGTCTTTTCCAGAAATTTCAGGTACCTAGGATTATAAATTCTGAGAATGGATTCTTTCCCTTCATATTTATAGTCTCTGAGGGTCACTCATGTTGTGCATCTAAAGATAGTTGGATATTTCATTTTGCTTATCCATTCAGTCCTTGATAAATATTTCAGGTGTTTCCAGTGTTGGGCTTTATTCCAGGGGCTAACATGGTTGTGATTACAGGTACAAATCTTTATGTGGATAATAGGTTATCATATTATGCTAGTTGCTGGGCCACAGACTTTTATTCTATGTGTGTGGTGCTGGAGATTGGGCCCAGGGCTACCACATGCTAGCCAAGCATTTTACCACTGGGCTGCCCTCCAGCTCTAGATACTTTAGGATGGAAAGAAAAAAAATCAATATTATGACTTTGAGTAAATTACTAATGTACAAAACTAGAAGCAACATCAGTATTACACAGAGGATTAAAAAAGAGTTGGATATAGGCAAATTACATGAATAAATTCTCTGGGAACTGGGATAAAAATTCTCATGGTACAGTGAAGCCCATTACTTTGTATGCTTTTTAAAAATTAATAAAAATAAGGGCTGGAGAGATGGTTCAGCAATTAAAGAGCACTGGCTGCTCCTGCAAAGGACCTAGGTTTGATTCCCAGCACCCACATGGCAGCTCACAATCATCTGTTGTAACTCCAGTCCCAGTGAGTCTGACACCCTCTTTTGGCTCCGAGGGCACTGCACACACAGACATACATGCAGGCAAAACACTCACACACATAAAAAAAAATTTAAAGAAAAAAAATAATGAAAATAAAGTAAGTGATTACCATACCTTGAAAACTTAAAATATGAGTATAATTAAAAATTTCAGCGACACATTTTCTAGTTTTCAGTTATTTGGCAGGTACTCCAAGGTTGTAAGCAATTAGGCCAAGGGCCATTCCACAGAAGGGCCAGGAAGACCCAGAGATAACTGCTCTATGTGACGAGAGAGTGACACCCCTTCTTTTCTTCCCATAAAGCCTACATAACCCGCTGTGATTCATTTTAATTACTCAGTGTTTCACAATTCCAGTGTCCCCGCTGGTTCTCACTGGTCATATAAATAACTAAGCCAAAAATGGACACTCATACAGTTTTAGATAAAAGTGGTTGAGGACCTTATTTTAGACTCCATCTTCTTACTCTTCAGGGTATATTAAGGGAGTCCTCAAGCTTACAACCTGTGAATGGTCGGAGTTTCTCAGCCAGCTGCATGCCCCCATTTTCCTCCAGGGGGCGCTGCCCATCCTTATCTGGCTCCCATTAAACCCTGGCTCCCTCTGTAAATTCACTGTCTTTGGGGAAAATCACTAAGATCTTGTTGAAAGCTCTAAGGATGGCAGTTAGAAAACACCGCTATTTGAGATTAGGCCCGGGATCTGTGGGGTTAGAATTTCTTTGCTTAAGGGAAGGTAGAAATAGAAAGAAAGCCAAGTTTACAGTGATTGCTGAAAATCTCTGAGCTGTGAGAGTGAGAATTCCGTCTGTTTATCGGATCGCAAGTTCCTAAAGCAAACAGCAGAAAGCTTCCCTTCTCACAAGGTAATCCCCAGCACAAGGCAGGCAGCACCTGCAGGATTTTGTCGGGGATGATGGCAGGGTATCATCGGTCTTTATACGATTTTACTGTGTTTTCACAACCCTGCTGGAGCAGCCCAGAAACAACCGGGCTGAGTCACAAACACTCCGGATCTTGCTCTGAAAGGAACAGAGGCAAGCTGTGGGCTCGGAGCAGCTGTTGTGTTAGGGAAGGATGGTCTCCCGGCGAACAGTTTTCCCCGCATGCAGTGCTCAGCCTTTCTCAGCCTGAACGGATCTTCCTAGGATTTTGGAGGAGAATCAGGAAAAGTGGTCTCTCTGTACCCATCTGGAATTGCATATTCATCAGAGTCAACAAAAGCCGCCCAACCAGGACTATGATTAAGCATTTTGCACTAGTGAGCAATTTTTCTATTCAAGTTGTGGATAATTCTTCCGTAGAGGGGAGGAGGAAACGCAGTAAACAGAAAAATCAAGACGCCTTTTAAAAGCTTCACATGTGTACCTATCAGTACGTGTCTGTGATATCAGTAAGCCAGCAGCTTCCATTCACAGCAAAGAGATATAAAATGCATGGACCCTTTGTCTTTGTGTTTTCCCCCCATTAAACCCTGTGCACTCCATAGAGACTGTTTTCTTTCTTCCCCTATCATTGGAATGGCATTTACTAATAACCCTCGGCCTGAACCACCTGAGCTTTTCGTCACCTACACAGAGAAGCCTCCTGATTCTGCTTTTACAATCTTAATGATGACAGGTGACTTGGAAATCCCCATGGGAGCCGTACGGGTATGTGATGACCTGGAGGCACCTTGGTAGGTACAGTAATACGAGAAAAATGAATGATGAGGAAAACTTAGAAAAAGTCCTAGCTAGGTTCAGAAAGGATCATGCACACACACGCGCATGTGCGTGCGTGCGTGTGTGTGTGTGTGTGTGTGTGTGTGTGTGTGTGTGTATGTGTAGAGTAGGTGTGAGTAGGACTACTTTGTGTCTACTGTGTGTGTGTGTGTGTGTGTGTGTGTGTGTGTGTGTGTGTGCCTGCCTGCTTGCTTCATCGCCAGATGGTTCTGGAGAATGGAAACCAAAGTCTAGGAGGTCTCTGAAGCTAAGGTCTGAGCTACTTTGCAATGAAAATGGACTAGGGCCATAAGCGTTTGTCCCTCTGTAATGCTGTACAGGCTCAGACTGGGGCAGTCTAAAGGTAAGAGGAGGCCACAGGGCTTTGACCTATAGCCTCATTACCACTCAGCCAAGATTACTTTATCTGCCCCTAATAAAGGCCGAGATCAGCTCCTGCAACAAGTTCTGAGCACAGAGAGTGACTAGCAGTCGCTTCGCACAGACAGCGACACTCTTCCACGTACAGTGCGTGTGTTAGGTGGTCAGAGTGTTCTCTAGAGTTGGTTTTTTATATGCTCTCGGTCCTGTGAACTCCACACCTGATTTTTTTTTTTTTTTTTGAAACAGGGTTTCTCTGTGTAGCTTTGCGCCTTTTCCTGGAGCTCACTTGGTAGCCCAGGCTGGCCTCGAACTCACAGAGATCCGCCTGGCTCTGCCTCCCGAGTGCTGGGATTAAAGGCGTGCGCCACCAACGCCCGGCCCACACCTGATTTTTAAAAAGTGTCTGCCAAAGGCCACTCGGTAGAGGAAGTGATCACAATGTACTCCCATCGTCCTCCAACGGGGCTCCTTGTCCATCCACTGTTCAACTTTGATGCTTAAGGAATCCTCCACCCTTGGTTTGGGCATCAATGTGTTTCCCTGACAAAATGGTGATACAGGAACAATTGTGAAATTAAGAAGCACCACCAAGGGATTACATCATTGTCTAAAGGCTATTAGGGGTAGATCTTAAATGACCCCAAGGGCTCATGGGTAGACATCAGGGTCCAATGCAACAGTGTTCAGAGATGGGGCCTTTGGAAGGTAATTGGATTATGAAGGCTCAGACCACACCAACGGAGCAATCCATTTACAGATTCAGCTATGTCTGTGTGTATCTCTCCATCATCCCCCTTCATATCTTCCTTTCTTCTCTGTCTCTCTGCCACTCTGTCTCTTCTTATCGCTTCCCTTTCCATGCACATCTCTCCTCTTCTTCCTCCTCCTGCAGTCTCCTCTTCCTCTTTCCTGACATCACAGCCAAATATTTTGCCATATTTTTGTCTTATTGTAAGCCCCAAAGCCAAACACCCATCAGCTATGGACTGAAACCCTCTTAGACTTCAAACACAACCTTTAACTCCTTTACACTCACGGCTCTGTGTGTTGTCATAGCAACAGGAGCTGACTCATACAGTAGGACAGTGGCTTCTCTGTTCTTTCACTGTCGTGACAAGTGACTAATCTCTTCTCTCCGGTGTGCTCCGGTGACTTTTCTGTAGGCACAGCAACACCGCCTGCTTGGTTGAGATGCTGTACTACAGAGCTAACGATATTTCCTTAAATTTCAGTGTTTAGGAAATGTCATAAGTTAAAAATGCTCCTGAGACCTTGGGCAAGGCAACGCAGTGGGAGGAAAGAGTCCCAAGAGCTGGCAAAAGAGTCAGAGACAGCTCCTGCGCCCACTGTTAGGAGTCCCACAGGAACGTCAAGCTAGACAACCATAACATATACACAGAAGACCTAGGTCAGACCCATACAGGCTCCCTAATGGCCGGCTCAGTCTCTGTGAGCCCCTGTGAGCCCTGCTTAGTTGATTTTGTGGGCTGTGTTCTTGTGTCTGGCTCCTACAGTCTTCCTCCCCATCTTCCAGAGGATTGCCCAACCTCCACCTAATGTTTGGCTGTGGGTCTCTGCATCTGTTTCCATCAGTTGCAGGATGAAGCCTCTCTGATGATGATTGGCTAGGCTCCTGTCTGTGAGTATAGAAGAATATCATTAGGAATCATTTCATTTTTTTTTTTGCCTGTCATATTTGGTTCTTTCCTGGGTCTCTGGACTATCCATCCAGCTCTGGGTCCTGGCCCTCCAGGCAGTGTCAGGGTGGGATTCCTCTCCTGGCATGAATCTCAAGTTGAACCAGTAATTGGTTGGTCACTCCCACAAGTTCTGTGCCCCTTTACCCCAGCACATCTTGCAGGCAGGACAAATCTTAGGTAGATGTTTGTGCCCGGGTTAATGTCCCAATCCCTCCACTGGAAGCCTTGCCTGGTTACAAAAGATGATTAGGTCGGTTCAGGCTCCATGTCCCCCATTACTAGGAATCTTTGCTAGGGTCACCCTTGTAGATTCCAGGGAGTTTCCATTGCACTAGGCTTCTACCTTTCCCCCTAAATGCCCCCCAATTCCAGTCATCTCTCTTAGTACTCTTCCTGCTCTTTTCTGAAGGGAAACAGATGAGGCATGGATCTGGGGGAGAGGGGAGGGAGGGACTGGGAGGTGAGGAGGGAGAAGAAACTGTAGTCAAGCTGTACTATATGACAGAAGAATAAATAATAACTACATTTTTAAAAAAAAAAAAAAAAAGAAGAAATAAACCATGTCCCCCTATCACCAAAAGACCTTGGGTGTCTTAGTAAATAATAAGGCTATAGATTCAATGATGGCAGTAAAATAGTGTGGTTTTCTTCTCCACTTTGTGGATGGTAAGTGGGTAAAACTGGGTTTTCAAAAGCAGCACACCTGTCAGAAAGAAAGATGCCATAAAGGACAATACCACCATTAGGCAAGAACTTGTTCAAGGCTCAACACATGAGCCATGGAGAGCTGATAGCTTGTGACAGGAAGCGTCTATATTCTGGGAATAGAATACACACTCTGAAACCAACCTCTCAATGTTTTCCTTTAAGCTGGGTATGGTGGCCCACACTGGCAATCCCAGCACCTGAGAGGCAGAGACGGGAGGCTCAAGAGTTCAAAGTCATCTGTGGCTACATAAGGAGTAAGAGGTCAGACTGGGAATTCATTTTAGAGTGACCATGTTCAGCTGAGGGTCTTGAAGAGTGAGTTGTACAGCAACTGGAATTTCACTGAAGAGGTCGAGAGCACTGAAGGGGGAGAAGAAAGAGATGGGCAGTTTTTTAAACAAGTAAGATGAGTCCAACCGACAGCTGTGATAGCCAACAAGCAGTAATAATATTACTTGTATAATTACTATTTAAATACTAGCACAAGGGCAGTGGTGGCACACACCTTTAATCCCAGCACTTGGGAGGCAGAGCCAGACAGATCTCTGTGAGTTCAAGGCCAGCTTGGTCTACAGAGTGAGTTCCAGGACAGGCTCCAAAGCTACACAGAGAAACCCTGTCTTTAAAAAGCAAAACTAAACTAAATACTAGCATAGGACTTATTTTACTAATCCATAAATGTTAGTTCCCAATTTGATTAGCGAGACATGTAATGCATGACCAGGAGCAGCACAGCGTCTGAAATGGCGAAGGTAGCTGAAATTAGATGATGTAAAAATTGGATAAAGAGAGAAGGCTGAGCCCCTCCATCTCCTTCCATCTGCTTTCATTACCTCTTTCCATTTGTTTCCTTCTCGCCTTCCCATTCAGTAATACCTCCCATTATCCCATCAACATAACAAATAAGAACAGCAGCTACTGTTGTGTAAAAAGGGCACACCAAACCTCACAATGATAAAAGAGCATCACCGGTAATGGCGCAGAAAGATAATTCCTTAGTAATAACAGAAAATTATCTTTACAGAGCAGCCCCGTAGCAAAGCTGAGAGAGGAGAGCTTATTATCAGATGGCCATAGGTTCTGAGTAACCACTGAAAACAGATGAAATGAGACAAAGGAAGGCGACGATAGTCCCCACGCACACCAAGAAGTGTGACAGAGGGTGTGCATTCTTGTGGGGATGCTCCAGGTTCAAGGGCATCAGACAGAGGAGCAACAGGGGAATTCGGGCAACATTCAGAGTAGCCTGGTGGGGCTGGCCCTCTGCCCAGCTTGTAACAGGTAGACACAGCAGATGACTTGGCTCTCAGCCTGGAGTGATACCCAGGGTGCCCATAGTGTACAGATGTCACAACTCATGGACCCTGAGCGGGAACAAGGAGCGTCACTCCAAGGAGATGAACCACTCCACCCCTGACTTGAGAGGAAGTCCCTCTTTTCTTTCTTTCCCTGGAGGAAAGGACACCACAGATGGAGAAGGACAGCCCCCAAACCTAGTGATAAATCTACACAGGATCAAGAGGCCACAGGCACTGTGGGAGACAGCACAATGAGACAGAAACACCACGCCCCCCAACATGAAGAAGGAACAGGGCATCACAAGGGTGTGCAGCAACCTGCTAGCATACTTAACCAGCACGTGAGAGCGAGAAAGGCTGCGGGGCACCCTGTCTCATCTCAGCGTAGGGTACATGGGTTCACTGTGAGTTGCCTAGCTCCACCATCACTACTTTTCTCCTTTCCCATGTCCTGGAAGTTCATGGAGTTATTCATTCTCTAGAAACTTAGGAAAACAAACCTTTAATTATCAAATAGGCCTGAAAATATTGGCAAAGAGTAAGCATTTAGAATGCTTTTTTAAAAAAACTATTCCTACAGGTATTGGCCTGTACAAATTTTCTACATTGCTTTAAACCAATTTGGGGACACTTTTATAACCCTATGAGTTATCTAAGTTTTCAAATGTAAGTAATTAAAATTATATTGTAGTAAAAAAAAATCATGTCAATGATTACCAAGTCCCAAAAGCTAAGAGAGAAGCATGGACCACTCTGTCCTTCAGAGACCTCCAGGGTGAATGAACTCTCCTCCGGCACCTGGCTTTCAGACTTCAGCTTCCAGAACATGGAGACTTCTGATTTTATGTCCCCTACTTTGTGATACTTGGTTGTGGTGCCTTGAGAGACAGACATAGAAGTTAAGGACAGAAAGAAGAAAGTGTTCTGTTGTATCCATATGTTTATTCTTCACCTATGGTTCTTCTCAAACGTTTCTCTGCATTTGATTGATCTGGCATCATTTTCTCCCCGAAACTCAACTCTCCTCTCACTGTATTCACTGGCTGTTTTGTTAGAAATGTTGTTTTGTGTAGCAGTAATTCTGTGATGCACAGGATCCCAATCCCTATCCCTCTCACTATTTGCTTGGTATGAGATTAGTGACTGTGTTGTTTGTGAGTATTCCTGCATGGTGCAGAGGACTCAGTAATACATCCCACATACATTATCTTCTACAACTACTTTTTTAAAAAGCTAAGAAAATAAAGGAGGTGAAATATGTATCTATCCAATATTTTATAATAACATGAATACCTTTCCTGGAAGTCCCCAACTTTGCACCCCCCCCCCTGCATTTTTGAGTGATAGTTGAGTGATAGCTTCGTTGGATATAGGAGTTGGGGCTGGCAGCTGATCTTGTTTACCTCTGAGCCCTTTAAATACCTTACCCTACCATCTTTGGCTTCCACTGTTTGCTGAAGAGTCTGCTGTCAGTCTTATTGTGATTTCCGGGTAAATTCTTTCTCTCTGGCTGCTTTTGGGACTGTCTTTGTTTTCAGAAGTTTTACTATGACGTGTGCACTCTTGGATATCCTTGTGCTTATCCCACTTACAGTCCAGTGAGCTGCCTGGATTCGTACACTGAAGACTTTCATCACTTTAGGACAGGTTGCATTCTTTATCTCTGCTGTTTGTTCTGTGCCCACTGCTTCTTTTATTGAATGTATGTTGGCGTGATTAATGGCAGCCTATGTTTCTCTGAGGTTTCTTTCCTTTCCTTCATTTTCCCTCCATTCTTCAGATTCTTTTCTACTGCTCAGACCCTGTGGGAGGTGCTCGTTGGTTTTGCCTTCCAGTGCCATAAGTTCTCCATGTGAGTATATGTGTGTGTGTGTGTTTCCATCTTCTTACTGAATTCTATACTTCATACTTACTGAATTCTGTACTTATGTAACTCTATACCTACTGAACTCTATACCTCACACTTACTGAAGTCTGTACTTGTATAACTCTATACTCACTGAACTCTATACTTCATATTGAGTTTGGGCCGGGGTGACTCAGGCCATCCTCACCTATAGCAGCCACTGTCTCTCTTCCCTCCTCTCACCACTGCTAGAGAGACCAGTATTCGATGCAAAACACCCAAAGACCAAGTCCTCAGCACAAAGGAGATTTATTTGTCCCAGAGGGACAAAGGGCAGGAAATAAGAGACAAAGACAGGAGATAGAGGATGGGGGAGAAGGAAAAGAGGGGAAGGGGAAAGGGATATTTGTCTCAGAGGGACAAAGGACTGCCTCTGGATAGAGAGGGCGACAGACGTGGCCCATAGGTAAATGGCAATGTAAAAAGGTGAAAGGAGAAACTCCGTGCTAGGATGAGTTGGTTAATTTTGATTCGGCATGTTAATTAAGGCGGCCAAAGGGAAGATTTTGTTCGCTGGACTTCAATACTTTGATAGCTGGACCTTGGTAGTCAGCCTCAGGAGGAGGAAGTAGATAAATATGAGAGCTAGCTTTAGAAATGCAATCTAACTGTTTTTAGCAAGGCAAGGGGAATGGAGGAAGGGCAAGATCTGCCAGAGCCATGTTTGCCATTCTCCTTTCAATGGGTATACAATGTACAGCTCTGAAAGCACATACAGGTAATTAGAAGGAAGACTGGAAACATATTGATCTAAATTGTCCTCTAAAGAAGATGAGACCAGGTGCTCAACCACTAAAGCTTTCTCAGAGTAAAACTTGCCATTATCTTCAGCTACCTAGCAGTTTCCTCTGAGACAAAAATATTTCATCTTGGAGGGAAGCTGTTAAGACACAAGACAGTTCTAAAGAGAGGTGAAACAGTCCATCCTGCAGGGAAACTTTGTAAACTCAGGAAGTACACAACACAGTAGCTTCAGGAAGTCCCTGAAACTGATCAGATTCACTAGACCCCCCCTTCTTCACCAAGGTTATATAATCAGTAAGAACTGCTGAGAGGTACTCTCAGAGAAGGTGAAGTGCCTAGAAAAAGTCTGGACCAGTCAAGCTGTCTCAAAGAGACAGAGACCAGCTAACATACCTGGAAAAGGCTCAGCCTACCTGAGCTGTCTAGAAGACACACTCTGACCTGTTGAACTGCCTGCAAGTCATTCAGTGTGCCCCAGGGTATGAGCTGTGGTGAGCTGTCACTCATGCTGGCATTTGTTGGTGCAGCTGTCTTTCCATCATTTCTGCTCCAGCAAGCAACTCCAAAAAAACTTGTTGGTTCACCACGTTGGACTTTGGTGGTATCCTTACTTTGGTAAGTCATTGGTTCTCTGAGGTGAGTAGATATTCGTTCATATCTGTCATACAACATCCTCACACCCAGGTCCAGAACATGAGCAGGAGGTGTGTGTGTGTGTACATAGATATATATGTGAACATGTATATTATATATATGTGTGTATATATATGTATATATGTATCCTGCTCATTTATATATATGGTGGGAAGCTGCAAAGGCTTCTGGAAAGGTTGATGTCCTGGGCAACAGAGTGAAGTTGGAGCTGAGGGTACAAGTTATGGTGAAAGGCATTTGGGAGAAGAAGATGCATTTACTGCATATATAGGTGTTCAAGAGAGCACAAAACAGAATGAGACAGAACTAACTTCAAAAACTGGCTGAAAGAAATGTCTTTTCAAAGGATCCTAAAGTTGATTCAATTAGTCCGTGAAGCAATTTGTGTGCTAGGCATTGATGGATCCAGTAGAGAAAGCAACTGGCAATTAGTGAAGCTTCACAGCTGGGTGGAATAAAGCAAACAGAGAGAGCTCTGCCAGAAATAATCACCGTTGACCTAAAGTGGCCATGACCATACCCAAGCCTGAACCTCTACAGAGCAGCATCGGAGGCGTCACACTTGCGGGACAGTGACAGGAATAGATCTCACAAAAATAATTCAGCCAATCACTAAATGAGTAACAATTAAAAAAAAACAGTGTGTATATGGGGGTGGGGGGTTAGTAGCAGAGTTACTACGGCATGCAATGACCAGTTTTTAACAAAACAATGAAAAGTGACATTGGAAACAGTAAAAAAAAAAAAAAAAATGGCTGTGATTGTGATTGCACGTCGGATTTTGCAGGCAGAGAATTCCAAATACTCATTTAAAATATGTTCAAGTACTAACGAGGACTGTGGTTGAAGATTTTTTTTTTTTTTTTTTTTTTTTTGGTTTTTCGAGACAGGGTTTCTCTGTGTAGCTTTGCGCCTTTCCTGGAACTCACTTGGTAGCCCAGGCTGGCCTCGAACTCACAGAGATCCGCCTGGCTCTGCCTCCCGAGTGCTGGGATTAAAGGCGTGCGCCACCACCGCCCGGCGTGGTTGAAGATTTAAGAGAAGAAATTATGGCAATATTACATTAAGAGGTCTCTGGTTTTCGAGTGAGACACCAAGGCCAACTTGTCTTTTGGTGAGAGATCTGTTAGGAGTCAACGCTATGGAAAGACAGCATGGTAGTGACTCCTAAGAGAGTTCAGGCCTCTGGGTCTAAGCGGGGATTCCCTATTTGGGGTTTCACAGAGGAGGCCTTCACAGGGAGGCCATGCAGTTGATGAGTATCCCATAGTGCTTAGTGTGTGTGTGTGTGTGTGTGTGTGTGTGTGTGTGTGTGTGTGTGTGTGTGTCTTCAGTTAATGAGTGTCTATCATACAGGTGTGCCCCCTGTAGCCACTGATAGCTTGGTAAACTTCTGTCTTAGTTACTTTTTGGTTGCTGTGATGAAATACCAGGACAGAAACACCTTAAGGGAGAAAAAGGTTATTGTGGGCTGCAGTTCCCATATTATATATGAATTCCAAGGGGAGACAGTCCATCATAGTGGGGAAGGCATGGTGGCGGGATCATGATGCTAGCCAGTCACATTGCATTGGTGAACTAGAAGCAGAGAAAGGGTAGGAAGTGGTGCCAGGATATAAAACCTCAAGACCCACACCCAGTGACATCTCCTCCATCCAGGCTCCACCTCCTAAAGGTTGTATAACATCCCTAAATAGTGTCACCAGCTGGGGACCAAGGGTTCAAACACATATGGGGGAACCTTTCACATTCAAACTACAAGAACTTACTTTGAAGACCTGAGAGTTACAGAGTCATACACAGCCACAGTAGAGTGCTTGCTATTTCTTCTTTTACAACAGCTGAAGGGATTCTAGCTCCTCTCCCCCATTCCCTCAGCTGGGTATCTAGGCTTAGCCGGGTTAATTGAAATAAAGGTCTGTACATCAAGCAGAAGTTCACAAAGCATATAAACACAGTGCGGCCCCTTTCAGAATTGACTGGGTGGGGTGATTTTTCACTTTTGCCTTGCGTCTTTTTGGCCAATACAAAAGTTGAGATGGGTTCCCACGTTTGGGCACGTGCACCAGAGCATCACTCAGAGGCCCCATGAAGGCTTCTGTCTGGGTGAGAAAGTTGTATTGCAAGAGAGGAGCACTTTGGTCCTCCAGCCCTCTCATACCCAAGAGCTCATGCATGGTTAATCTCCATGTGTGGCTGAAGTGTGTAGCTACACCCTGCCAGAGCCTGTACATCACCTTGGGTTGAGAAATGAAGAATAACTAATATTCCATTCCATGAGTCAGGGATTGGCCAAGAAGTGGTGTTATGCAGTTATCCTAGCTAAGTCTCCAAAGAGTCCTTGAGATACATTTTACGAGCTTTGTTTTTATCCGAGATTATTAACAGGTTTAAAGCTTTGAAATTGTTGTGTGTTAAGGTGGAACCAGAATTCAAATTTAGGTCTTCTAATTCTCTATCTCATGCTCTGTCTGGATGGCATCTTCTGGTCCTTTCCATCTCTCATAGCAAACTCTTCACCATGAAGTATATAAGTACCACTTCCTTAATTTTCTTTGGCCTCCAGTTGTGTCTGTTTTGATTCTCACTTGGGGTTTTGACATAAATCCTTAGAGTTCCTTCTGACTTGTCCACTTTGGCCAGGTTTCAATGTTTAGATGAATGTTGGTATTTGAAAGTATAATTATCCAGAACATAGAAACTGTACCACAGAGCGTGTCTTTGGCATTTATAAGTAAGGCTTAGTGTGCTGTGGAGATGTAGTAGCACCCCATGAAAATGCAAACTGGGCTGGAGAGATGGCTCAGAGGTTAAGAGCACTGGCTGCTCTTCCAGAGGCCCTGAGTTCAATTCCCAGCAACCACATGGTGGCTCACAACCAACTGTAATTTGATCTGGTGCCCTCTTCTGGTGTGAAGGCAGACATGCAGGCAGAACACTGTATACATAATAAATAATTAAGAAATTTAAAATAAAAAAAAAAGAAAGAAAATGCAAACTGCCTATGGCTCAGATTCAAATGCATATTCTCACTCAATAGCTCGAAGGCAGGACCAGTGCTGCTAGTTGGTAGATGCCCTTTGAGCATCAAGATATAAGGAATTCATCTTCCTGTTCCTTCTGGACCCTACAGCACAGGTTCTACCCGATGACCCCAGGTGACCAAGAAGGAGCTGACTTAAAGACATCCAGTATGATTAAGACACAAACACAGTCCTGGGCTATAAGATATTCTTGAAACACCTGCCCCTGTACTTGCTCATTCTCTAAGAGATGGCTGCTCAGTGGTTAAGCATCTGCATTCCTCTTTCAGAGGACCTAAGTTTGGATCCATGGTGGGTGGCTTACAACTGCCTGTAACTCTAGTTCCAGAGGACCCAACATCCTCCTAAGGTCCCTACACCCTCATGTGCATATACACATGTATGTGTATAACTCAAATAAAATAAAAATAAATAAAAATTCCCCAGGTGCCAGTTGCTGTAGCTGGGATGTTCCCATCTGAACTCACACTGGTGATTTATTTCAGTTGCAGCAGTATTAAAATCTGGGGCCTTTAAAGGTCATTAGACTATTAGAGTGTCACCCCTGGTGACAGATTGAGAACCAGATCATGTCGGTAAGTGTTCTTTCCTCTCTTGCTCTCTGTCACATAAATGCATGCTTGCCCTTCTGCCAGCACTGTGCTCTTGGACTTCTCAGTCTTCAGAACTGTAAGCCAGATAAACCTCTGTTCTTTATGAATTATTCAATTTTAGGTATTTAATTATAGCCACAGAAAACAGACTAAGACATAAATTAACTATGGCAGGTAAAAAGGAGCCTGGAAAGAGTCTCCTAATTGGGTTGGTAATTAGGCAGAAGTTAATTACAATGGATTGCTAAGTGTCACAGTACAGAAAAAGAAAGCCAGCTGGCTGGGCGAGGAGTCAAAGGAAAGACTCTTCTCAAGGAGCCAAGAGGGGACGATAAAAAGGAGGACCTAGAGCCCAGCCAGCCTAGGCTGCTCCAGGAGGAGCTGGAGCTGGTCTCGAGTCTACCCATGGCACCTCCCCGTCCTGTGGAAACTCAAAGTAGTTAACCTACCAGGGATGAACTCCAACATAGCACAGAGCTGACATTTAGTATAATAAATTGAAGTGGGCCCTTGAGGCTCCCATCATGACAAGATGAAGGCTCCTGCCAGCTGACTTCCGGGTGCTGACCCACAACTCCACCCTGATGATATATATGGAGCCGTCACCCTGCTAGCCCCCGCGTGTTCATGAGGTACAATCTAGCTTGCTGCCTACACTCCACCCCCTAATCTGATGATACCCAAACACAACGTCTTCTTGGCTACCCTAGAAACGATACCCTTCTACCTGGCCCTTTGTGCTTTACAGATCATACCGTGCCTACAGCTTTTTCTGATCTGAAAACAATCCTGGGTATTGGGTAGAGTACTGTCATTACTCCTCCATCAATGTCTCCAGTCACATAGTCATGGGCACAGTCATGACGGAGCCCGTGTTCTGATGCTGGCTAGGGGTGCAGGAAAACGGGTGAAGAGACAGGAGAGAAGTGTTACTAGAAATCCTGGGGAGTTCCAATTGAGCCACCATGCGATACCTGGGGAGCCGGGCTCCACTCTTAGGGTACTCAGTTTTGATAACAAAAGGATGGACACACACAGAAGCTTGAGGACAAAGAACGGATTCCAAGAAGCCTGAGCACAAGTTATTAGAGTTTCAAAGGAAAGCCCTAGGGCAGGCAAGTGGTGAATCTCACAGTTACCTGGGAGGGAAGAAGAGAAGAAGGAATGAAGCCATGATGCTTGAGAGAGGGTGGGGGGTGGGGCTGTGGGGGTGTGTGTGTGGCAGCACCGCCAGGTGTCCCCATGGCAGGAAGGGCAGCTTTAAAAACAGAGTAAAGAAGTGTGAGTTAGGAAATTTAAAGGAATTCTTGGGCTCTGGCCAGCTTCAGAAAAAGGAGGAAGAGAAGAGAAGAGAAATTCAGAACTCAGAAAGGCGGGAAGCCTATGGATGCTCCTAGAGACTGCACTAGGTCTCTTCCCAAGTGTGGGGGCTGGAGCAAGGCATGGGGCATGGGAAGGACTCTCAAAAGAAAAAGCACGTTATCTTAAGGTGAGCTGACCTTCCGAAACGTGTCCTAGTCAGGTCCCTGACCTGCTCCACTGGATTAACCCTTAAAGGATAAGACAAGCAAATAGCTCCATCTAGAGCAGTGATTCTCAACCTGTGGGTCATGACCCCTTTGGAGAGCTCATATCAGAAATCCTCTATTGGTAGAAGTCTTAAGGCAACTCCACGTAGTTAAAAGGGAGGTTTATTTTGTGGGGTAACTTACAAGTAAAGGGATAGGTTACAGGGTCCGGGAGAGGTGAAGTGCAGTCCAGTGGTGTTCTCTAGAGAACTCTGCTTGATCTACCTCCAGCGTCCAGGATCCAGGAACCAAGAGAGCCGGCACATCTGGATCTCGGGTCTTAAGGGCTCCACTCTCGGCCCCACCTCGTAGGCGTGACAGTTACCGGAAGCCTCAATGGGGGTAGTACTTCCAGGTCAAAGCTGGAACAGCTACCCACTACAATCCTCCATATCAGATACATTATGATTTATAACAGTAGCAAAATTACAGTTATGAAGTAACAACGGACTAATTGTGGGGGTCACCACAACATAAGGAACTGCATCAAAGGGCCGTAGCATTGGGAAGGTTGAGAACCACTGCTCTAGAGGTAGATTTTATTCTTTATATTTCTCTGTTTTAGTCCAACAGGCCTCAAGCAGGGAAAGGGGGATTTTTCAGCCCTCCTCTTGACAGCCTGATTTTTTTTTCTATATGCTAACTTTTAAGACTTTAAGCAAGGCTTCCCAAACCTAACTCTCTGTTCTATTCTCTTCCTCTTTGTCAGTCAAATGCTCAACACTCCACACCCCTCAAACAGCCCTGCCACACTAAAGTAAAAGCCAAATTTCCTATAGCAGCTACAGAGCTGGGTATCATCTGGACTTCCCCAGCTTCTTTTCTACCACGGGCCATGTGCATTCAGTCATAAATACATTAGCAAAACATTGGGTTAACACATCTTTTATATTTTTAATTTATTTTTTTTAATTTTGATTTTGTGTATCTGTGTGAGGATATGTGCACGTGAGTGCAGGTATCTGTGGAAGCCAAAAGAGGATGACAGGGTCTCTGAAGATGTAGTTACAGATGGCTATGAGCCAGCCAATGTGGGTACTAGGAACCAAACTCCGGTCCTCTGCAAGAGCAACAAATTCTCTTAAACACTAAGTCATCTTTCCAGGCCCCATTTTAAGATTTCCACCAGGAGTTCATGGTTACCTTTTTTTCTGAAAATTACGAAACATATCTTCATAAAATAAAGGCCATGCCAACTAATGCTAACTGCTATGGGATGTCTTTGTGTATGCTGTAAATATGTGTTGCTCTCATTGGTTGATAAATAAAGCTGCATTGGCCTATGGCAAGGTAGCTTAGAGGCGGGTGGGAGATCCAAGAGAGAGACAGGAAAAAGAAAGGCAGAGGCAGAGGAAAACCCAGCCTGCCACCCAAGGAACAACATGCCAGCAGACTGGTAAGCCATGGAACATGTAGCAAAACATAGATTAATAGAAATGGGTTAATTTAAGATATAAGAGCTAGCTAGTAAGAGGCCTGCCATAGACCATACAATTTGGAAATAATATAAGCCTCTGTATGTTTACTTGGGGCCAAAATCAGCTTCAAAGCAATTGGCTGGGATGATCCATCTTCACAGACTGCTACAGCCAAGATTTAACTATAATTCTTCATTTTCTCAGGATCCCCATAAGATTACAAGTGCGCCCAACCAGCAGGAAGTAGTATGAAAAGCTATGCCCAAATTCCCAAAATATTGTTTATAAATGTTTATAATGTTTATTTTTATTTAAAGGGGGTTGATTATACATGCAATCTTTTTCTAAAAAAGGGGAGGGATAGTATAGATATGATAGGATAAAAGGGTACATTATTGAATCTACTTTTAAAGAACAACAACTTGTTTAAAATGTTTTACATTGCTGTGAATTTCAGTTTATTGATACAAATTTAAAGTTAATTTTGTTATATTGTATGTATATTTCTACTCTTGTTTAGGGTATTATGTTTATACAGCTCATTTAAAATTGTAATATATGATTAAGAAATACAGATTAATAGTCATCTAGGATAATCAAACTTATAGTCATGTTAACTAGGTTTTCTATATATACAGAGATATATTTCAGATAGTAGGTAACCTCCAAACACTTCAAAAACCTACAGAATATGGCATTTAAAATGTTTTAAAAACTAAGACTTTCTGAACAATGAGACACGTCTGCTCCTGGTAGCACTGATTTACTTCAAAAAGGAAGATGGGCATCAAAGACACTCCATATGGAGTTTGCTTTCCTTATGGCAAAAGTTAGCCATTTGACTGCTTGACAACATGTTGTATAAATTGGACATGCAGGACCCATAGGAAGGTGACCACTGAACTTTGCAAGACAAGATGGTCCTTCAGGTTCCTGCTTCACAGAAGAGACTGCCAAATGTTCTACAGGACACAGGGAGAAGTGACTAAAAAACTCTAGGCCTATTGGCTGAAGATGGATGTCCCAACATTACAGAGGAACTTTGGGTGACTGTCCAGGCAGCCAGATGTCTCTGTCATTCTAGATTTTGGAAATGGCTTATGAAGTACTTCCTGTTTACTTTAGGTAATATTATATCCTTCTGGGGTCTTTGATGTAATTAAAGACTATATAGTAACAATTATAATTTTCCTTGGTTATGATAAAAGATAAATTAGATATGAAACTTTAGACTCACAAATATATGATAGATAATAAATATTTTCTTTAATTTTGCCAAATACAAATAGAAGATATTGTAACTGTAGTTCTTGCTTGATAACTATTTTATTATATGTAATTTTACTATGTTAAAGCTAAAACCTTCTTTTTTGATTAGACAGAAAAGGGGAAGTGCTGTAGGATGTCTTTCTGTATGCTGCGAATATGTGTTGCTCTCATTGGTTGATAAATAAAGTTGCACTGGCCTATGGCAAGGCAGCTTAGAGGCAGGCGGGAGATCCAAGAGAGAGATAGGAAGAGGAAAGGCAGAGGTGGAACAGCCCCCAGCCTGCCGCCCAAGGAACAACATGCCAGCAGACTAGTAAGCCACGGAACATGTGGCAAAACATAGATTAATAGAAATGGGTTCATTTAAGATATAAGAGCTAGCTAGCAAGAAGCCTGACCCATAGGCCATACAGTTTGGAAATAATATAAGCCTCTGTGTGTTTACTTGGGGCCAAGTGGCTGTGGGACTTGGGTAAGAGAGATTCATCCTGACTGCAGGGTCAGGCAGGACTGGAGAAATCATCCAACTACAATTGGCAGCCAACATGCAGGGCTGTGCAGGACCAGTGAAACTTCAGGCTACAGCAAACCTTCTAGAAAATATATGAATCCCTAGAAGTAAATTCTGTATTATTATTGTTTTCTGGTTTCCACAAAAAATGTACATCCCACAGGCATGATCATGTCATGCTCATAGGAAATCTAGCAAGGACTCAGGGAAAGCTGGCCATTCTATCTGCCTTCAAGTGTAGCAATGAGATACGAAACCATTGCTGCTGGAAGCCCAATCCAGTGACTCAGAAGAAAGCATCAGTGCACACTCGCTGTTTTATTTTTGACAGTTTATAAAGCATGGGTTTAACAAAACTTTCTAGAATTAGGAATGGAAACAATTTTAAAGATGCTTGTAACCAGTCCACTAACTGTATTTCAGGCTTCAGAGGAAGGCTCTACTTTACACATGCCAGGAGTTAGCAAGTAATTCATAGACTGGCACAGCCATATCTGATGGGAACGGCAAAAGCCATAAAGCCAGCACAGCTGCTTGATAAAGATCCAGCAAAGCTGAGCCACATGATGGCTGCTGTGCCACTTTTAGTTTTGATCTCCATATGTTGCATGCTTGGGGGGGCTTTTAATATTTATACAATTTGGGGATATTGGATTGATGGGTGTACTGGGTGGTTTCATGTGTCAACTTGACACAAGCTGGAGTCATCAGAACAAGGAGCCTCAGCTGAGGAAATGCCACCTTGAGATCCAGCTGTAAGGCATTTTCTCATTTAGTGATCAGTGGGGAAGGGCCCAGTCCATGGTGGGTGGTGCCATCCCTGGGCTGCTGGCCCTGGGTTCTATAAGAAGGTGGGCTGGGCGGTGGTGGCGCATGCCTTTAATCCCAACACTTGGGAGGCAGAGCCAGGCAGATCTCTGTGAGCTCAAGGCTAGCCTGGGCTACAGGGTGAGATCCAGGACAGAGAAACCCTGTCTTGAAAAAAAAAATATTAAGAAGGTGGGCTGAGCAAGCCATGGGAAGCAAGCCAGTAAACAGCACCCTCCATAGCCTCTGCATCAGTTCCTGCCTCCAGGATCCTGCCCTGTCTCCCTTTAGTGGTGAACAATAATGTGGAAGTGTAAGCAGAATAAACCCTTCTTGTTCCTCCCCAACTTGCTTTTTGGTCATGGTGTTTCATTGCAGCAATAGAAACGCTAACTAAGACAATGGGAAATTTTTTAGGAATCATTTATGCCTTCTCCTAGGAGTATTGCTTCCAAGCTTCCCCAGGAAAGTTCTGAGCATACTACCCCTTCCACTTTTAGGGAGATATCCTTATCTACTTGAAGGTCTTCCTTACGACTTGGAGGTTGTGACACACATAAAGAAGCCAGAGGTCTCTTCGTGAGGCTATGAGACATTCTCGAAACACTTGCCCCTGTACTTACTCAGGAACAAGATAATCAAAACAAAGTAAACTTTAAAAGGTCAACAAGATTTGGTAGGCTAGAGGAGTTAGCCGCAGATCAGATTCCAAGCCTCTTCCTACTATACACTCGGGCAATTATATAGCATATACAGCAACAAAGTTAGACTAGCTAGAGTTAACTCTGCCCTACACAGGGACTTATATTGATGGGCAAAGAATGATGTGGGGAGATGACGAAAGAATGAGGTGTTGGGACCTCCCTTACTTAGAAAAGCTTGTGCAAAGCCCCTGTGGTGTCATATGACCGGAGAACAAAAGAATGCCAGGATTAGACATACAAATCAATTCTATAAAGATATAAATGTTTACATTGTATTATGCCAGAAATTGAATAATAACTGCAGCAACTTTGGCCTGACCATTAAGAATTAATATACTGCTCAGGAGTTGGCAATCTGCCTGAGCTGGTTTGGAGATTTTTCTGTCTCGAGTCCTTGAAACCACAAGAGCTGCCTAGAAGTTGGGTTATGGGGTTGATGAATAAAAATGATTGCAATAGATAACTGTTTTATCACGATTTATCAATGATGACTAAAAGATATGCAAGAGGAAGTTGAACACGTATCTGAGAGCAGAAATGATATGATACATGTTTTGGAACAACATGAATCTATTCCTGTCTCCTGAATTCTATATAAATAAAGAGGCACTCTGCTGATCAGTGAGGCTACAAGATTCTCACCACCATAGCTGGGCGTTGGTGGCGCACGCCTTTAATCCCAGCACTCGGGAGGCAGAGGCAGGCGGATCTCTGTGAGTTCGAGGCCAGCCTGGGCTACCAAGTGAGATCCAGGAAAGGCGCAAAGCTACACAGAGAAACCCTGTCTCGAAAAACCAAAAAAAAAAAGATTCTCACCACCACCAATGGCCTGGCTCAACCCCACCCCTCCACCACCTACTCCTTGTCTCCTCTCTGGAACCTGTCAACCACTGCCAGGGCTGGGCCCCCAGCAATAGATATCTTTCACCTCTGCTTTAATGTATTCATGTTGATCCAACTCTTTTTTATGTCGCACTTATACTTACACACCTGGCTCTAATACTGGTTGAACACCAGAGTAACTTGCCAAAATTCGTAGCAGCTGCTGTAATTAACATGTATTTGAAATATAGTCCAATGAAGTGTTTCTTAACATCTCCAATCTTATTCCCAGCAGGATGTGAAATATTATTCCTAATTAAATGCATTGGATGGATGTTTCAGTCATCCTGGCCTACATCCGGAGCTACAGTCAACTAGCTACCCTATGAAAATCACTCTCACAGATGAAGATACCATCTAAAATGAATGACTTGTTTTCATGGTGATCTTAAGGTTATATTAGAAGTCCCAAGTAAATTATAAAAAGAAAGTACTACTCATAGGAATAGTTTCATAAGAGGAACATGCCATGCCAAAGCTGATCAGGGTAAGAGAACATTCCATTTGGACCATCATACCACCCTTACTATGACTTCAGTAACTGCAGATAACTAATCTCTCCCTCCCATGTCCTGCAGCCACTTGATCACAAGTAAACACACAGAGGCTTATATTATTTTCAAACTGTATGGCCTATGGGTCAGGCTTCTTGCTAGCTAGCTCTTATATCTTAAATTAACCCATTTTTATTCATCTATGTTTTGCTGCATATTCCATGGCTTTACCAGTCTGTGGGCATCTTGCTTCTCCTTTGGTGGTGGCTGGTGTCTGTTCTGCCTCTGCCTTTCCTCTTCCTGTCTCTCTCCTTAGATTCCCTGCCTGCCTCTAAGCTGCCTTGCCATAGGCCAGTGCAGCTTTATTTATCAACCAATAGGAGCAACACATATTCACAGTGTACAGAAAGACATCCCACCTCTCTCTCTCTCTCTCTCTCTCTCTCTCTCTCTCTCTCTCTCTCTCTCTCTCTCTGTCTTCCTGCTGCCTGTGTGGATCAGGATGTAGAACTCTTAGCTACTTCTCCAGCACCATGCCTGCCTACATGCTGCCATGCTCCCTGCCACAATAACAACAGACTAAACCTCTGAAGTGATAAACAAATTCCCAATTAAATGTTTTTGGTTTTGTTGTTTTTATATGAGTTTCCTTGGTCATGGTATCTCCTCACAGCAATAGAACAGTGACTAAAACAGAAGTTGGTATCAGGAGTGGGGTATTGCTGTGACAGACCTGACCATGCCAATTTTATGTCAGCCTAACCCAAGCTAGAGTCCTCAGAGAGGAGGGCACCTCAAATGAGAAACTGCCCCCATAAGATGAGGCTGTCATAGGGCATTTTCTTAATAAGTGATTGTGTCAGGGAGGTGTCAGCTCATTGTAGATGGGGCCACCCCTGGGATAGTGGTCCTGGGTTCTATAAGAAGGTAAGCTGAGTAAGCCATGGGGAGCAAGCCAGTAAGCAGCTCCCCTCCATGGCCTCTGCATCAGCTCCTGCCTCCTGTCAGTTTCCTGCCCTGTTTGAGTTCCTGCCCTCACTGTTTTTGATGATCAACTGTTATATGGAACTGTGAGTGAAATAGACCCTTCCCTCCCCACGTTGCTTTTGGCCTGGCATCTCACACAGCAACAGTCAACCTAAGACAGTCATGGGGCAGGAGTTCAGGCTGCTGATCACATTGTGTCTATATTCAGGAAACAGAAGGAGATGCATGCTGGTACTCAGTGAGTGTCTCCCTTTTGATTCAGTCCAGGACCCCAACCCATGCAGTGTGTCACCCACAATGATTGTGTTTTTCCCATATCTCTTAACCTAATTTAGAAACCCCTCCATAGACATGCTCAGAGGCTGTTTTCATGGTAAGTCTAAACCTCCTCAAGTTGACCAGATAACCCTCACACCTCCTCTCTCCAAATAGGCCTCATCTTTTAGTTTCCACCATTTCTCAATGATACCCTGAAATTATGAATCCCTCAGAGCCCTCAGGACCCAGTCATGTCCCCAAAGCCCATCAGTTGGCAACCAAGCCTTTAGCATGTGAGCCCTTGAGGAACTTTTCAGATTCAAACTATTGCATAAAGAGAAATGTGGGGGACAGTGGGGAGGGCACGGGCGCTCCTTTGGTTCCTCTTTTCATTGGAAAGGAAGTGTGTCAACACTAGATGAGGTATGTGGGTGCACAGATTGTGCTTAGATTGTGTAAACTGAGCTTTGCAAATGTGTGAGATGCTGACACAGGTATTGTGGTATCCCACTGTGGTGTCTGAATGTTCATGTCTGAAGTCTCAGCTAAGGGACTGGCTCAGCCTGGCCCTGTAGACCTGGGGTGCAGACAGCTGGCAGGCCCACGTCACCAGTCCAAGCTGGCACATGGGCTCTTTGGTCTGGCTCCCCAGACTGTTATTTCCTCTTGGGAACCTTCAGAAGTGAGAGCGCCAGGTGGCTTGGCACTGTTGGAAGCAGTGCTCCCTTCCCAGGCCTGAGTATAGTGGAACTGATGCTTAGATGATGGGCTTATGTTGTTAAATAAAGGAGATAATACAATCTCAAGCTCAAGTCTGGATCACTGGACGTAGCACATCTGGATAACAAATTCATTTCCTTGCCACCAGCCAGGCTTTGAGGTCCAAGGGACACACATTGTGTGTGTGTGAGTGTGTGTGTGTGTGTGTGTGTGTGTGTTAATATTTTTCCAAAGTGTTATTTTATAAGCTGATAAAATGGCTGATTTCATGGTTATTCTATGAATTTTTATATATTCAGTGAAAAGAAAGCCATAGACTTATGAATTAACTAGATATGTGATGGACATGTGATAATATCAAGTGATTGTAGTTAATTAATGGGAGCACGGCAATTTCATTTTTAAGACATTCCTCACCCTTTGGAAATAAGCACCAAGTCATCTGCCTTTTGAAAAGTTTAGAGCAGCAGAGAAGTGGGAGGGACCATGAGTTGCTGAAACTGCAAGATGGACCAAGGAGACTTCATTATTCATGTCCTCTCTACTCTATCTAGTATTGTGGAAGGGTCTCTTCAGGCTTTAAGGCAGGCAGGGAAGATGATCAGGGTGAGGAAAGAATGAAGCTAGGATCAGCCAGATGTTTGTAGTGGTGCCAAGCCAGGACTTATACAGTCTAACACCAGATCACTTACTTTAGCCATATTTAAGCACAGCACAATTTTGGAAAAGAATTTTCTGATAACAATTAATGCAGTCCCAAGTGCACAACAGATTTGAGGCATGTTTACACTGAAATTCTTTACAGAGTACATCTAGCTTCTTTCACAAGGATGGGCACTGTTGACTCAGAGATAATGCCCAAGATTTAGAGTCTAAGGAGATTGACTGAGGTAAACATAATGCCTGTGGGTGTCAGGATTGGCCTGCCCCTGAGATAACATAGAAGTTACTTAGGCTGTTGTAAAGTACAAGTGACATCACTCATAAAATGAGTTTTATGGCCTGGGAGCAATGCTCAAGATTTAGGAGGAAACTGTCTGGGAGATGCATGTGGAGCCTGGCTCATCAGACAACAGAGGATCACCAGGTTGTAAACCACATCCTTTCCCAGCATTCCAAGAGGAAGACAGGTTAAACATCTTCTTTTGAAGGATGTCCGTGTGTTTAACTTTCCTGGCTTCTCCGGTGCTTCTCTTTGCCCTCCCCACAGTATGTTTTTAAATCTTCCACATTATAACGATCTTTCCAAAAACCAAAATTATCCTTTAAAAAAAGGTAAACTTTTATTCTTCCTCATTAATTCTTAACTAAGTTGTTTCATGAGCTCTCTTTTTCCTAACATATATGGAGGCTCTTATGTTGTCTACATACCTGCTTTGAATTCCATCTCATGGTATTGAACTTTTTTTTGTCAGTAGGAGGGACCCTATCACTAATCATTCCTTTCCATCCTAAAATCTATTTAATCATCTATTGAAGCAACCACTCTAGCTTTACATTTGCTGTTACTTACATTCTATATACTTCTGAGAGACCAAGAGTCTGACAGTCTGAGAGACAGACAGACAGGGAAAAGGGTCTGGGTAGGTGTGATGACTGATCTTGGTTATCAACTTGACTATATTTGGAATCAACTAAAACCCGAGTGTCTGGACACTTCTGTGGGGGATTTTCTTGATCAGATTATTCAAAGCAAGAAGACCCACCCTAAATCTGGGCCACACCCTCTGGAGGCAGCTTGCATAAAAGAACATGGAAGGGCTGGAGAGAAAATGACGGCTTTCCTTTTTGCCTGCTTGCCTCACTCTCACAGGTCTGTCCACATTCCTTTGCTGGTATTAGAACCAACTACTTTGGGATTCCAATGTAGACTGGAGGTGAGAAGCCTTCTAGGAATTCAGCGCCCACTTGGAACCACAGAGGCATCCAGCCTCACAGACTCAACAGCTCCAGGATTCCCTACCTTCCCACCATGAGATAGTCATTATTGAGCTACCAGATCACATGCCACAAGCCAGTCTAATAAATCCCTTTTAACAGTCATTCTATCAGGTTTGTTCCTTTAGAGAACCCTGACTAATGCAGTAGATTAGTGTTCTGTTCACTTGAACATTTCATATGGCCAACTTCACGGTCCTTCTCCCCTTCCGAGACGCGGATTTCAAATCTCCAGCTTTGCTTTCTTTGTCTGGATTTTCTAACCTGCTGCAATAGCCCAAACCAGACAATTCTGAGGGAGAAGATGCCATCCTACCCACACACATGAAAGCTTTTTGGCTTTGCCAGACAAACTCAGATTCTAGAGTTCAGATCCCCTCCTCTCTACGGGGTCTGTTTCTTTGTGGACTCTGCCGTGTGCCTGGACTTTTGCTTTAAACAAAACCTGGCTGAGATCTTGCTTTTCCTGCCTTTTAAATTCTCTAAATTCGCAGAGAAAAACAATCAGCTCTTGCTACCCTAGTCGACCTCATCATGACAGTATCGCCCCCATCTTTTTAAATTTTTAACTTAATTTTTTTCTTATAATTTGTTAGTGCACTCGTGTGTGGGAAATGTCACCCTGCCTTGGTTTTTCATTGAGAACAAACTATCTGCAGTTTCAATGGTGTTTAACAACAAAGGGGCTTTCCAACCATCAGGAGCCAGGGCTGCGGTTTCCTTGGTTACCTCATCTGACTGCTCACCTACCTGGTATCAAAATCATCACCACAATCAAGATATCCCCCCCTAAAGATTTCTTCATGTGACTTTTCATGCATGTCCTTTCTTCCAACCCCAAATGACCTCCAATCTGCTCCCTAATACTATAGCTTCATTTGTACTTTAAAGACGTTTAATGTAAACTGGATGGTTTGTATGTACGTATGTAATCTTCATTGTCTGGATTCTTGTGTTACTGGAGAGCGCAGGGGCAGGGTCTCTTCTGCAGGGTCTTATTCTCTTGGGGATGGTTGACAGGTTTGGAAACTGCTGGGGCCCTGGGTCGTCTAGGCAGCTAGGCCTTGGGGAAGAGGCAGGTGCCAAGATGCAGGTGGGTGGAGGACCACGAGGACACTGGGATGCTGGCTTCAGCTTGCGCAGCGACTCGGGGGCGGCGGGGAGAGGATGCGCGCGCACACACGCGCGGGGCCGCCCGCCGGGAGCAGCAAAAAGGTTCAGCCAAGAAGCTGCGAGGGGGTCGCCACGCTCCCACGGCCACTTAGCTGACGTGAGCCACCGGGGCGCGCACGGCGCCTGGCGCGAGCTGGGGACCGAGCCGCGTGCGCTGCGCTGCGTCTCCTGCGGGGGCCCGTCGTGCAGTGGTCGGTCACCGCGGCGGCGGCGGCTCCGAGCACCCGGTCCGCGGACGCGCGTGTCTGACAGCGGAGGCGGAGGCCGCGCTCTTGCCTCCGGGCACCCCATCTCGGCACGATGAGCCCCGAGCCGGCACCCCAGCCTCCGGACCCTCAGGACGTGAGCTGCAGCCTCGAGGAGCCCCCGGTTGAGCGCCTGGAGCAGGGCTCCGCGGCCTTCCTCGCGGGCGACTACGAGGAGGCGGCCGAGCTCTTCCGCTCGCTGCTGGCCGGCCTGGCGCAGCCGGAGCGTGGCCTGTGCCTGCAGCTGGGGGACGCGCTGGCCCGCGCCGGCCGCCTCCCCGAGGCCATCGGCGCCTTCCGCGGCGCCGCACTGCTCGGTCCCCTGCGGCCCGAGGAGCTGGCGGAGCTGGCGAGCGGCCTGGCGCGCTCCCTGGGCCTGCGCGACAAACGGCCGCCTGCGTTGCTGGCGAGGCCTGGCTACGCGTCTGGGTCCCCGGTGCCCGTGGCGCCCCGCGACCTGCTGGGCTGTCCGCGCTGCGGCCGGCTGCTCTACAAGCCGGTGACGCTGTCCAGCGGCATCACGGTGTGCAAGCGCTGCGTGGAGCTGGTCCCCGGGCGGGGGCAGGCCCGGCGCGTGAACGTGGTGCTGAGCGGGGTGCTGGAGAGATGCTTCCCCGCCGAATGTCGCCTGCGCAAGCTGGCGTGCCAGGCGCGGGGGCTTCAGCGCCAGCAGCAGCCCGAGACCGCGCTGCTCAGGTGCCAGCAGGCCCTGGACATGGGTGAGTCAGCCTCGAGGGTGACCACGGACGGGCTGGGCGGTGGCCGGTGGCATTTTAATTTCAAAGGTAGTACGGTGCACAAGGCTAACAGCCTCACCCTGCAAGGTGGCCAGTGTCACGTGCCAGGTGCAGCGTTCTTGTGTCTTTTCCAAGACTCTGGTGTATGATGTAAAGTAATGTCAAAGAGCTGTAGTGTAAGCCACATAACTTTCAGTTTTTCTGGTAGATATGTTAAATAGGGTGACAAGAAGCAAGTGATATTTATTTTAACAGTGTTTTTCACTCTATACTGAAAATATTATTTACATGTCTTCAGTATTTAAAAGATCAATATCTTACTTTATTTTTTTGTCCATTGTGTTTTTTGCATTCACTGCACTCCCCCACTCCCAATTCAGACATGACTTTTTCATTTGAAATACTTCACCTGTGTTTAGATGTTGGAGAAGATGAGAACTGTCCCATGCAAATTCTCCTCCTGGAAAATTGTTTGGTAGCATCCGTGTGTTAAATATGACTGGTTGCTAACAGCTTCAGAGAAGTACATATACATGTACACCAAATGATTGTAAAGTTACTCTTGAGGATGGGAAGATGGCCCACTGGTTAAGAGCACTCGCTGCTCTTGACAGGTTAGATTCCCAGCATTCACATAGGGGATTCCAAACCGTAACTCCAGTCCCAGGGGATCTGGCGTCCTCTTCTGACTGCCTTGGAAACCAAGAAGGCTCAAAGTACACGAATGTACATGTAGGCAAAGCACAGACAATAACAACTAAGGTGGAAAACGAATGTTTGTGAGAGCAGATTGGGCCAGTACATTCGATTGCCTGTGTGGAATACCACAAGAAAGAAAACCAGCCAGTTGCAGTTACAGACTATGGAGTGCTAAACCCCACAAACACAATGCAAAGTGGAAGCAATTAGACTTGCCAGGCCTGGTGGAACAAATCTTTCTGTAATCCCAGCTCCTGGGGAACCTGAGGCAGGAGCATGGCAAGTTCAACATCTGCCTGGGCTATAGTGTGAGTTCAAAGCTCTGTCTTATAATGAAAAGTGTGTGTGTTGGGGAAGATAGCTCAGTGTCTGAATGCCTACTGATCAAGTGTCAGATTCAATATTCAATACCACCACCACCACCACCACCCAAAAAAAAAACTGGAAAAAGAAGAGAAGAAACAACAGCCATGCACACAGACATCTTTACTGTGTGACTCTTTGTCTGAAGGGGAGCAGGCAAATCACTGTAAGGCAGTGGTTCTCAACCTGGGGTTGCAATTCCTCAGGGAGTCGATGACCGTTTCACGGAGGTCACCTAAGACCAACCATCAGAAAACACAGATATCGACATGAAGATTCATAACTGCAAAGTTACAATTATGAAGTAGCAAGGAAAATAGTCTTGCAGTTGGGGGTCACCACAGCACGAGGAGCAGTATTAAAAGGGTCGAAGCATTAGGAAGGCTGAGAGCCACTGCTGTAGGTTGGTAGAAGTAAGGGTGGTGGTTATTGTCGGTGAGTGAATGGGACTGTGGATTGTGAGGAGGCAGGGGTGGACTGTGGGTAGTGACACAGTCTATTTCTTTCTTTCTTTTTTTAAGATTTATTTATTTATTATGTATGCAGTGTTCTGCCTGCAAGTATCCCTGCAGGCCCAAAGAGGGAACCAGATCTCATTACAGATGGTTGTGAGCCACCATGTGGTTGCTGGGAATTGAACTCAGGACCTTTGGAAGAACAGCCAGTGCTCTTAACCTCTGAGCCATCTCTCCAGCCCACAGTCTATTGCTTGACTTTGGGGATGGAGACACATGTGTGTTAACTTTCTGATCATTCCATGAACTATGTAGCTATGTCTTAAGCCTTTTATGTATGTTATATATTTTAGAATTCAGTTTACGAGTTTAGAATCTTGACTACTTGAATCCTGTCATCTGACGGCTTGTACCGAATATGCCCCATATTCGTTTTCTAGTCAAAGAGTAGAAAAGAAAATCAGGTTCCCTAGTTTCAAAGTTTATAAATGAAAAAGGGGACTGAGGATGTAGCTCAGTGGTAGAGTGAATGCTTATCACTCATGAGGCCATGAGTTCAATTCCCAGCACTGCACAAAGACACACACGCAAATACACACACACATACACACACACACACACACACACACACACACA